>WAAD01012284.1:113296-258830 GCA_013389945.1 Fregata magnificens | reverse complement strand
GCGATGGACCCCTGCTCCTCGCTCTTCAGCTACGTGTGAGTACCGGCAGCCCCGGCCCTCCCGCCCCGGGCCCGCAGCCCCCCGCTTCACACCTCTCTCCCGCTTTCTCTCTCCCCCCTCCCAGGTTAATGCACTTGTTCGTCCTCTGCCTGCAAGCCCAGGTAAGTGCCCGCTCGGCCGCCCGGCTTTGTTCGCCCCGCGGGGATGGGGGGTGCCCCGCAGCCGCCGCCGAGCGCCCCGGGCTCGGGAGGGAGGGAGGAGGAACAGTTTAAACCCGGGAGACAAAAGTCGCCCGGCTGTAAAAAGCCGAGGCCGAGGGGGGAGCCCCCCACCCCCCGCCCGGGGCCGCAAAATAAGGTGCGGAGGACTCGGGCTGCGAGGCAGGGGGGACCCGGGGCTTCGAGGAATTGTTTAAGTAGCTTTAGGTCCCGTCCCCCCCACCCCTAAATGGCACTGTGGATACCCCCGTTCCTCTTGTCCGTTTTTTTTTTTCCCTGCACCACTTCATCCAAAAAGCAGAGCGGAATTAAAAAGGGGAAAAGAAACCCCACCAAAACCTTACTAAAAAGCACAGGTTTTGATTCAGCTTAAAATTGTCAGACTTTAGCATCGCTGGTTTGTATCGCCAGAGACAGAAGTGTCATGAACAGATTAAACAGCCCGGGCAGAGCTTGTGCAACACCCGCATACCAGCAGGCACGCGTCGCTGAGAGCGGTGCGCCTTCAAACCGGGGTGAAGCCCCCCTTCCCCCTGAGATCACAGGTGCAGAAGCTTTGTTTAAAATGCCCTTTAAGATACAGGGTTTTTTTTTTATATTCCTGGAAGCTTGGGGGGAAAAAAAAAAAATCGAGTTTCCAGCCGAAAAGCGAGGGGAATGAAGCGCTGGGAGTGTGCAGTTGTATAAAAACATAGCTGTAATATTTTGGAGTATGAGATGGAGACCAAACAGCAGCATGGCTAATGACCTCTCCTCCACATGGTACCCTCATCAGAGCCGGGGAGAGAATCCTGCTGCATTATCCAAAAGCCGTCTATAGGAAACACACATGCACAGGCAGAAGCGGAGCAAGAGAGATGACATTGTCAAGGGGAGATATCTCTATAAAGCCAGCTTTGGGAGAGCAGCGGCTTCTGCTTTTATTGAGTTTTTCTGTTGTTGTTTAAGACGGGAAGAAATCTTCCCATTTGACGTGGGGGTGGCGGGGGGTAGTCCCAGCCTTCTGATGTTGAAAGGAGCTATCTCCTAACATTTGCTCAGAATACATCTTTATAAATGTCAGGGAGCAGCGAAACTTTCCAGACTTAAAAGAGGGATTTGAGACGAGGGGGGAAAAAAAGACTTCTGTGCAAACTCGTGAGCCTGGGCTGAGGGGGAAGCAGGTTTGGCCGCTCATGAAAATCATTTAAAGCCCAGGAGCAGCGGTGTCGGATCTGGAGGGGATGGGCTCAGCTGCGGCTCCGGGGCTAACGGGTTTGGTGTGCCGGGGCTGGGACAACCCCGCTGCCGGCACCAGACAGCTGGCTGCGGGTGAGGGATGTGTTTGCACGAGTAGGGCGTTAGTATCCTCGGGTGTTTATGCCACTAAATACCCCGGCTGGGGTATGGTTTTCTTACAATTCTTAGAGCTTGTACCTCTACCTTCTCTGGGAACTTTGTATTTAAAGAGTTCAATAAGTGGGGTGCTCGGGAGCAAATAAAGGGCCTGGGACCCAGAGGAAAGGCAGCTGTTGAAACCGATGGGGCAGCAGCTGGAGTACGTGTCCGGGGCAGCTGGAGCAGTAGTATGCTCCTGCAGAGGTGAGAGAGGTGTGGGTCGAATGTGTCAGCCCCTCAGGAGGGCAACCCAGTGCCACCCTCTATGACCCCCCTGAACCCCCATCCAGCGCCCAGACTTGATGCCCACCTCAGGTACTCCAGTGCCAGCCGGGACCTGCCGAGTCCCGGGGAGGCCTCTGGGGTCACCAAGCCCTGTCGTGCTCCCAAGTCACCTGCACCTCTCTGCTTAGGGCATGTCTGGAGTGGGCATGGGTCTGTAAAGGGCTCTGGTCGCTGCGTCCCAGAGCTTAATGCTCCTTCTCCTGGGGAGGCTTTGCTGGTGCAGGAGGTACCACCGCGGCCCCGGCCCTGCGCCTCCCCGTAGAGCCCGGCTGGAGGCCGGCGATCTCGGCTCAGCCCATTCGCCCCCCTGAGGAGTAGAGATTATAATGGTGTGTCGTATATTTTTTAATTTCCTAAAGGTAACTGTTCAGTCCCCACCTAATTTTACACAGCATGTGAGGGAGCAGAGCCTGGTGACGGATCAGCTCAGCCGGCGGCTCGTCCGTACCTACCAGCTGTACAGCCGGACCAGTGGGAAACATGTGCAGATCTTGGACAACAAGAAAATCAATGCGATGGCAGAGGATGGGGATGTGCACGGTAAGGACGTGCGATGGGGGTGGGCGGAGGGGGGGAGCCGGGGAGGTGTTCACAGCACAGCGATTGATGATTTCCGTCCTGTTTGTTAGCCAGAAATCATTAAAATCGTTTGGCTTGTGGGGGCTTGTAAAGGGAGAACATAGGGGTCAGTGATCAGCCGCTGTGTGATTCAAGGTGCGGGCAGGTTCCCCGTGCCGAAGGAAGGGATCGGTGCTTGCAGGATGGGCTCTGCTCCTTTCTTTTTCATTCTTGGTTTGCACCTGACTCGGGCTCGGGGCTGCGGCGTGCTGAGCAGCGTCCGTCATTTCAGCCCAGCTCTTTGCAGGGCTGGGTGCCTTTGAGACTTCCTTTTGGAAAAGAAATAGAAAGTTGAAAAAGAAAAGAGGGGGGAAGGGGTAAAGGCTGGTTACAAGCCATCCCTAAACTAAAACTGTCCGAAGTGGCATTTTCCTGACGTACCCCCCAGCCCTCCCTTCTCAAAACAAATCCCGAGCGGAGGGTCAGCGAGGCAGCTGGCCACGAGTGAAGATGCTGCGGCGTCTCCAGAGACAAAGCAGGGGGGACTCTGCGAGTGTGAGAGCCTGCGCTCTGCTGCAGCCCCTCTGCCCTGGCACCCCCTCCCCAAAACCTCTGCCCCCCTGGGACAGGGGCACCGATCCCTCCACTGGAGACACCCAAAGCCCAAATACTGTGATCGCGTGCGCTAATGACATGTTGGGACGGTCAAATGCTGCGCAGGGGTCAGTGGGGCCAGCGAGCCCCGGCACCGCTGCAGGGCCGGCTGCGGGAGGCCTGATCCTGCACCCGGATCAGGGAAGTGCCTGTATTCCTGTATGTTGTACGTAGCAATCACAACTGTTTTTCTTTGGTATTAGCTGCAATTTCCCTTTCTTGCTTGGGGAGATTAGTAGAAACAGTTTTCTTCCTTCCCCATCTGTGTGGGTTTTTTTTTTTTTTTCCCTTTTTTCCTTTTGCTTTGGCTGAAAATTTCACGCTGGACACTAGCAGTGCAAGCGCAGCACAGATTCCATCTCTATGGTATTCCATACAGCCAGCATTAATCTTCCAAATGAATTATTCCCACCCTAGAGCAGCTCTGGCTTGAAAGGGCATTAGCTAATTTCCCAAGCAAAAAATCCCATCTTGTTTTAGTCCTGTAATGCCTGGATTTTAAAAGGCAGTTAGTACATATTTAAATAACGACCAGGTTTAAATAAGGCCAGAAGGAGGGGACTGGTGGTGGCTTGAAAAACTCTATTAAAATGTAATAAAAAAAGGTTAAGCATTTGAAGAGCTAAGGAGGAAAATGAAGACTGATCTAAACCAGAAAGAGAACAAGCAGTTTTTCAGATGTAAAGTTTTAAAAGAGTTGCAAGTCTGTAAATGTTAAAATAGAGGTTCAGGATTGTTCTATATGAATCTCTAGGGAGGCCCCCATGTCTGGAAGAACTATTAAAACGCTTCTTACTTTCACCTTTTTTAACATTTCCTGAATACTTTCTCCTCTTCGCAGTCCAGTTGGGGGATCAAGTGTGTCTCGCTGCATTTTTTCAGCATTTACGTAGCCACTTTCCCTTCAAAGTTTGAGCATGAAACATAATTTTACTGGGATAAATCTGTCACTTAAGTGAAAGAATAGAGTTGAAAACGTCAAGCTTCCCCCCACAAAAAAGGAAAAAAAAAAAAAAAAAGGACTCCCCCCAAATGTCATTTAGAAATCCACTTTTAAAGAAAAGAGCCCCCCTCCCTGAGCCCTTCCTTCTGCTTTTTTTATCTCATTTTTGGGGGTGGGCGTGTAAAAGGGGTTGATTTATTTTTGCAGATGACCCCTTTCCCCACGCTGACGTTTTTACAGCCGACTTAACATCGAGTCCAGCGTTTTCAGTTATCTGTCTTAATTGTCAATATTTGATTGACTTTTTTTAATTCTAAGGGAAGGCGGGCGGCCAGTGCAGCCCGGCTCGTCCCTCCCAGGCCGTGCCTGCCACCGAGCAAACTGCCGGCAGCTGCAGCCTGGGCTAAACACCGCGAGTGGCCAGGGATGTCAGTGCAGCTCCCTGCAGACTTGCTGGTTTCGTCTGCGCCCGGGGTTTTCAGCTGGTTGGGGCTTGGATTTACGGGGTTCAAGGGTTGCCTGCATGAGTCTAGGGGTGCAGGTCCCTGGGGACAGGTTGTCCTCATCCTCAGTTGCCGGTGGCTGGCAGGGCCAGAGCTGTGTGCTGGCTGGGCTCGTGCGGGGCAGCGAACCCGGCCGGCGGCTGTAAATCATGGCTGCCCTTTGGAAAAAAAAAACCAAAACAAAACAAAAAAGGCTGAAAGGGAAGCGATGTGCATCTTTAAAGTGGGGTTTTGTGCTCGCTGCGGCTGAGGCCTCCCCCACTCCCTCCCTCCCTCCTCCGTCCCTCCCTCCCTGCTCTTTCTATCTCTCAGAGAGAAAAATCAATTCTCCTCAAACCTTTTACCGCCTCTGAGATCAATTCCCCCCGCTTTCCCCAATATAGATAAATAGGGAGTCACTGTCTCAGCGCTTCGTTTGCAGAGTGCTGCGGCTCCCGTGGCTGGTTTTGGGGATGCTGGGTGCGTGCCAGGCTCTGGGCATTGGTGCCAGGGTGGCACAGCCTGGAGTTGGCTCTTCCCAAATCTCTCTGCTCTGTGTCCAGTCTGTGCCTGGCTGGGGGTAGGGGGCTGCGGGTGCGGCCGGGTGGTTTGGGGACAAGGGATGCTGCAGGGTGATGTTGGCAGGACGGAGTGCGGGGAGGGGGTGCCTGCATGCATATCTAGCCTGGCTTGCCTGGCAGCGTGAAATCAGTCAGCCCCAGCAAATTTTGGGGTGCCTTTTCCATTGCTCAACTCAACTGCTGCCAGCACTGCCCGCTCGCTGTCCCCACCCACGGTGCCATTGACCTCAGCATTGCCCGTGATGCAAGGGGTGCAGGATCAGGGCATCGCGGAGACAGAGAGGCAGCAGTGTGCTCCTAGCCCAGAGTGTGATTTAGGCTCGCTCTAGTTCGTGCATATGCCCCCAGCCTCCTTCTGCCATTCAAAGCATTCTCCTGCAAAGCCACCTGCTCCAGAGCCACATCGCTGCCCTCGCTGGGGCTTGCCGGTGGGGTTAGAGATGTGCAAGCTGGGGCGGACCACAGTCCTGAGGAACTAAGCAGCCCTTGTGCAGAGATTGGAGAGGAGAAATAAGGCATCAACAGGCTTATTCCCTTAATAAGGCTATAGACTTGGAAGCTTTGTGGGCTGTGCTCTAATTGCCTTGCCAAATTGCACTTATTGCACCAGGGGCTCATGCTGGGCAAGAGGTGATGGTGGTGAGATGGGACAGGCCCAGCTGGCTTTTCAGTGGCATGGGAAAATCTTTGGTGCTTGGCACAGCACAGCTGTTTTGAGGTGGAAACAGGTAGCCACCATCCCCATTGGGGCTTGCCCAGGGGAGGAGAGCTGGCTCTGGGGACAGCAGCTGGAGGGCCGGGGAGAAGGATGTCCTGTCCCCATCCTCCCCCTTCCCTGGGGATGGATGGGCTTTGGGGCTCGGGTTCCCAGGGTGAAGGCAGGGAGGGAAGGTGACAGGTCTATTTATAGGCGGCCCATCGACCCGGCGATTTGCATAGCTCCTTCGGAAGTCGATCGATGCCTCCATTAAAAAACTGAGACCAAATCAATACGCCCTCTCGACTCGTGCAAAGGTGAAAGGCATTAAAAGGATGGCCATACCCTTCACGCCTCCCCTGCCAGCTGCAAAGTCGCTGCTCCTCCTGCAGCCCTGGCACGGCAGAGAGACACGGAGCAGCGTCCCCTGGGCTGGGGACAGCTGGCAGCACGCTGTGCACTTCCAGAGGGTGCCTGCCTGCTTCCTGCCTGCAGGCTCACCCAAACCTGTCTCGGTTTGCAGGGCAGCTTCCACTAGCCAGAGCGTGCCCTGCTCGCTGCCCTGCCTCCCTTCTGGGACACCTCTGTGGAACCCGAACTGCTGAGCCCCATGGAGCCAGGCAAGGCAGAGCTACTCCCCCTCCAGCATGGCTCAGGGTGGCAAAGGGATGTGACCAAGGTCATGCAGGGACACAGTGGCAGGGTAGAGGGGCCGAGGCTGGCTCTTAACCTTCTGCCCTGATTTTAGGGCGCTCTCTGGCCCAGTCACCAGAGAGCATGTGCCCACCATGCCCAGCGTCAGGACGCATTGCTGGGGTCTCCATCCCTGTGCCTGCCCCACCCCAGAGCCCCTCTGACCTCCCGCTCCTCTCCCCAGCCAAGCTCATCGTGGAGACGGACACCTTCGGGAGCCGCGTACGCATCAAAGGGGCGGCCACAGGTTTCTACATCTGCATGAACAAGAAGGGGAAGCTGATCGGCAAGGTAGGGTGCTGGGCTCAAGGGCATGGGCAAGCCAGGGAAGTGCCATGGGCACTGAGTGGAGCTTGCCAGGAGAGGAGTTCTTACCCGATATGGAGCCCGTCCCTGGGGATGGGGAGGCGAGATAGGGGTCCCGGGGGCTCAGCCAGTGCACCTCTTTGGAGGACAGG
The DNA here is from genome assembly GCA_013389945.1 of Fregata magnificens. Classification (NCBI taxonomy): domain Eukaryota; kingdom Metazoa; phylum Chordata; class Aves; order Suliformes; family Fregatidae; genus Fregata; species Fregata magnificens. Next base: position 251,884 of record WAAD01012284.1, on the reverse strand, counting down.
GAGATGAGCCATCCTGCAGCCTGGGCGGCAGGAGGGAAGCGGGGGAGCAAGGGAGGCAGGTGGGTGCGGTGTGGGGCGCATTCCTGTATCTCCCCGAACAAATAGGTGGATTGCTGGGCTATTCTCCCTGATTACATGGTACAAGTGCCAGGAATGTTAAGATGCTCTGTGGGGCTGGCCCAAAGGCCAGGCCCTGCCGCACGCTGGTTAGTCACGCTCCCTCCGAGCCTCGACGCTCCCTCCCTGGGGGCGGAGAGGGCTGGATGTGCAAAATCCCGCTGGGACAGCAATTGTCTGGGAGGATTTTCCACGGCAGCTCCTTCCCTGGGGCTGGCTGATGTGGGTCCCCTCCCTGGTCCCACTGCTGCCCATAATGGGGAGGACCTCAGCCCCCAGCTGCCCCCATGCTCCCTGCCATCTGCATCTGTGGACATCATCCTCACGGACCCCGCATCACCTCTTCGGCCCCTCGATGCCCCTCCTATATTAAACACGCCAGGGGGAATGGGATGGGTGGGTGAATTGCCACTGAGATGGAGAGTTTGCTTATGGTCATGCTGGCGGGGGAATCCAGCCCTGGCATGGATGGTGGCAGGATGGGAGCGGGCAAAAATCTCCCTGTGGGTGCAGCGGAAGTGAAGGCTGGGGCAAGCCATGTTGGGGCTTGCAGCCCGGTGCTGGCGTCACACTGGGGATACAAGTGGCAGTGAGCAGCATCTGCCTGTCCCACAATGCCTGCTTCCCCCAGCTTTTCTAATGAAAAGCAGATTTGGGGCAATTCAGACCTGTAGGAGAAGAGGTGGGAAAAGTGAGCTATTGGCTGCCCACAAGCATTGCCATCACAACTGTGCTGACACCCCAGCCGGTCCAGCTTTGTGTAGCAAGAAGAAGCCTCTGACCGAGTGCCCGTTGCTTAAATCCCCCCTCTCTCCCATTCTCAGAGCAACGGCAAAGGCAAGGACTGCGTCTTCACGGAGATCGTCCTGGAGAACAACTACACGGCACTGCAGAACGCCAAGTACGAGGGCTGGTACATGGCCTTCACGCGCAAGGGCCGCCCGCGCAAGGGCTCCAAGACCCGGCAGCACCAACGGGAGGTACATTTCATGAAGAGGCTTCCCAAGGGCCACCAGACCACCGAGCCCCACAGACGCTTTGAGTTCCTCAACTACCCCTTCAACCGGAGAAGTAAAAGGACTAGAAACTCCAACTCCAGGGCGAGCCCTTGACTTGCCTGCCTCTGCCTGCCCCGCCTGCACCTCTCCCGGAGGACCCTCCGCTGAGCTTGGTGGACTATATGTAGAGACTTTCCCATATGGGTATTAAAAAAAAAAAAGGGAGGGGGGAGGATTAAAAAAAAAAACAAACTTGGAAAAAAGAAGAGAGGCTCTATTTTTGTACTCCAACTTTAAAAGAAATGAAATGTTCGAAGACTGGTGAAGGGGGAAGAGCCCTTTGCTTAGAAATATTCTAGTCTGTTTTTGGGGTTGCATTTTATTTTGTAATTTTTTTTTGTAGCTCTAGGGGGAAAGGAGAAAAAAATCACCATTTAAAACAAACAAGCGAAAAAAAAAAAAGAAATCCAAATCTGGGAGCAATGTGCTACTTAAATGAACTGAATTAACGCTTACTGGAGAAGATGGAGAGGTCGGAAAACAATTAAGGGGAGGGGATTTATTTCAGAGGTGGTTGGAGGCCTCCTGGGTGGGTTTTGCAGCCTGGGTGATGTGTGGGCACTGCCTGTGGGGGCTGGCTGCGATGCTTGGGGTGAGGACCGCTGGATGCTTTCCTTCCTTGGATGCGCCTTCTTCCTCCGCTGAGCAAGAGGTTGCTGGAAGCTGCTTGCATCCTTCTGAAAATGCTGCTGGCTTCCCAACTTATTTTTTTTTTTTTTTTTTCTCAGGAGGGGACAGGGGTGATGGACGCCCCACAGAAAGTCCTGAACTGACTTGGTACCTCTTACCCACGAGAGCATGTTTGGCTTTTGTTTTGTTTTAAACTACTAAGGTGAGGCAGTGGGTGATGGCTGCCGTGGAGCAGGCTGGTAACTGGTTTGTTTGGTTGGGGTTTTTTTCCCATGTGGAAAGTGTGAACTGCTCACCAAAAATGGGTATTTTTTTCTGTTTTTTTTTTTTTTTTAATCAGATGGAAGTTTTCATCCATAAAATTAAAAAAAGTTTACAAATTACTGTGGAGCCATTTTGGGCTGGTCTTTTCATAATATTCAGTTTGTGATTGGCACTTCCATTGTCAACTGTCTCTTCCAGGTTTGCTCTTTGATGAGAAATACCACTGTCCTTGTCCTCCTAGGAAAGGAGAGGTTTTCTTTCAAAATTTCTGTATTGACAGAAGCTCAATTTTCTATTAAAAAAAAAAAAAACAAACCCGAAGGAAACATTAAATCTCTTGAGTGAACATCCCCAGCCAGCCCTGCTCTGCACATGCTGCCCTGGGACTGCGACTCTCTCCAAAGGGTTAAAGCAATTATTCTTCACGGGGAGGGCAAACAAAGACACTGGATAGGAGCCAGAACCAGGGGTGACTTTTCATCTTATCTTTTTTGATTGTTTGTTTTTTCTGTTTCCTTGAGGACTTTTTGTTTTGTTTTGGTTGTGTACAAATTGAATATGAAATGATTGAAATATTTATTTAATATGTGCATTAAAAATTTGTATTAGTCTAACTGAGCCTGATGCTTTCCAGGGAGGGGCGGGGGCTGGAGAGGCAGGTTGGAGAGGGGCGAAGGAGGATGGCGAGGTGCAGGATGGGGTTGAGGCTGCCGCTTGGCGTGAGCCCCTTGCCAAGGAAGCGGATGTGGGAAGTGGGAGGATGCCTCGAGATCTTGGACCCAGATGAGTCTATGGAAATCATGGTTTTCCTTGCAGCAAATTCCAGGTTTAATGGGCAGATGCCACCTCCTTGCCCTGTCGGGACAGGCCCATTGGAGGCTGGATGGGGGCATAGTGCAGCAGAGCCTTGACCACTGGTTTTAATCATGGGGTGAGGCTTTCCAAGACAGAAAGCTGATATCTGCTCCCCTCCGGTCTAGATGAGCTTGGTGTCTATGCAAAACGAGTTGTTGGGTCCCCTCCTTTGGTGGAGGTGCTGGGTCTTACTCAGAGGGGCTGATGGGGGACTCGGGTATGGAGTGGCCTCAGATATGGAAGGATGCAAGAATAAAATTGTTAAATATGTTTTTTAAAAAAATAATTACAGAAATTGAGCAGCCTCGCAAGGTGAGAGTCTCGCCATTGCCAGTGCCCAGCCCTGCTGGTGCTGCCATCCTCAGGGGGTGCCTGCAGCATCGCTTAGTGCTCAGGGTGTTGCTTTGTCTGCAGGGTGTGAGGACGAGCCATGCCCTGGCTGATGCCACAGGCTGGGCTGAGCTGTCAATATGTATCATTCATTTCAAGGAGGGAAGCCTGGGGACTGAGTGCCTGGCCATGCCCTATGTATGAGCATCACCACTGCATCGCAGAGGTCGTGGGTGATGCTTGGGCCGCAGGACAGCGCTGCTAAAAGCAGATGGCGTTTGCCTGGCTGTCCCAGGAGGGATCCAAAGACTGCAGAAGTCCGGAGCCAACAGCGCTGGGGCAAGCCCATGTTGGGGTCTCCAGACTACAGGAGCTAAAAATGAATGGCTCCTGGCCTTTCCCCAGGCAGAGATGGTGTTTGATAGTCCTTAATGGGTGCTTTTCTTTCATTAATTTGTCTCATTGCTTTTCCTAATGGTTTTGTGAACGTGGGTGAATTGGTGCTGGGTTGCTGCTCCAGGTAAGGGTAGCAGAGGGGCAGGACTGGCTCCATGCAGGTCAGCAGATGTCCCCTCCCTTGTTATCTGTCTCCAGGGACAGTGATGGCAGGGAAGTGTGTGGTGTGGGTGCTCAGCCTCCAGTAAGGCTGTTCCCCCATCCCTGCCATCCTGAGGTGCAGCCGAGGGCTGGAGCAGGGGGCATCCAGCACCCTGGGGGTTTGAGCCAGGGAAGAACACCCCTGTGTCCTTGCACAGCTCTCTACCACATGCCATCCCCAACTCCTGCCATCTGCTCTGCTGCAGCCTGCCTTTGCGAAAGGCACCCAGGCCTGGCTCCTGGGAAGGGACCCCCTGCCTTCCCAGCTCGCTTGGTCTGTGGTTAATTAGCCCCTTTTCATTAAAGGGCTTTTGGGTGGCCATGCTGCCTAGGAGCACTACAGCTTGGGGCTTTGTTTATTGCTTGAATTTGTCCAGCTTCAGCTTCCAGCCAGCAAATGTTGTTTTGCCTTTGCTTGGGAGATTAAAGAGCCCACTACTAGTTAGTTAATGAGTAAGTGAATTAATTAATGGTTCCTCATACCCTGTCTCTGCATTGATACTGCTTAGTCCCTGGCATGGCTGGAGCAGCTTACACTCTTCCTGGTGACCTGGGACCTGCAGGGTCCTGAGCGCGTGGTTTTCCAGGGCTGGTAGCTCCTACCACCCATGCAGGGAGATGGGGACAGTCCCTGGTGGTACCTGCTGTTCCTCCAGGGATGCAGAAACCCTGGCTGCTGGTCAAACTCACAGGGTCAATCATCAGCCCAGGAATTTGTGACTTTTCCCTTCTCCTTCATCATCATTGGGTGTGTGGACCAAGCTTGAGAATCACAGCTACCCAAAGGCCCTGGGGACTGCGGGACACTGAGCTGGGGCTGGACCCAGGAGAGCGCTGGGGACGGGAGGCTTTGGAGGTGGGTGTTCGCTTCCATCAACTCATGCTGTTAGCATGGGTGTTTTGGGCAGAAACCCCTGCTCCGAGCTAGCAAAATCCTTGTGACAGGGATGTGCCTGTCCCGAGTGCCACCACTCCCAGTGTTGTGCTGCGGTCCCCTCGCTGCCACTGGCTGGCTGGAGGGAGGTGGCAGATGAAGCAGGAGAGGAGCTGTACTGCCCTGGCTGGTGGCACAGGGATGACTGCCCTGTCCTGAGCTCCAAGCAGTGGTTCATGCGTGTCCCTGCCCCTACAGGACTTTGCTGCATGATGCCACCTGGACACAGCGACAAGGCTGGACCTGAGTGATGTTTGGGAGAGTCCGCCTCATGAGACGAGACCGGGAAGCCCGGCTGGCCCAGCCAGCCAACGTGGGGTAAGAAGTAAATGTGGGGTGAACACAAGGCAATGCCAGGCAGGGAGAAGAACTGTTTTCAGGTTAAATGTGGTTATGACAGAGAAACAGTAGATGGACAGGAATCAATCAAAGTGGCAAGAAAAGGGGACTGTGCTATCTGAGCAGGGGCTGCACCGGGGCTTGATCCGCCAAGCCCTGAACCTTTTGGCACATGCTGTCTCCACTCCCATCCTTTCTCTCACTTTACAGACACTGCTGGGCTTCATTGCAGAGTCTACCCATGACAACTTTGCCGTGAGGTCTGCTTGGGGAAGGGTGCCCACCGAGCAGGGCGGGCTGCATGATGCTGTGGCAGGGGTGGGGCTCGCCCAGGCCCCCTTGGGCATGCCCCGGCTTGGGAAGAGGGACGGGGGTGTTTGTTTATTGCATCAGGCTCAGCTTTCAAACATCTCCCTGCCATCCCCCTCCCCCTCCTTTAATTAATTCTGGGTAAGAAGTCCTGGCTTTATTGTGCCACGGAGCTGAGGGCTGCCTGTGGGAAAAGTCACACCTTCTGAACAGCTTCTGATACCATGCAAATGAAGGACAAGTCCAGGAAACGCTTTCATCTCGGACCTGTCCAGCCCCCTGCCCATTAATTACACACATTTCATTTGTGTGAGAGCAATTCCTCTCAGGGAGGGGGCGGGGGACGGCCGCGGCTTGTGGATCATCTCAGCCCTGCTCTCTAAAGACCCCTCCTTGGAAGGGGGTTTATAGCCAGAAACAGGGATAGTCAGGGGCTCAGTGGGGGATCCCATATTTCTGTTCTCACACAGCTACTCCAAATCAAATTGGCTCATCGTCAGGCCGCATCAGGTCGGCGGGGAGGGTTCAGCACTGCCCCATGCCCTACTCGGTGCCAGCAAGCCACAGCTGTGGAACCAAATGCCACAGGAGCATCCTGGAGGGAGGTGCGGGACAGAGCAGAAATGAGCTCAGTGCTCTCCCAAGAGGGTGACTATCCAGGGCCAGGAGCTCATGAGGTGGGTAACTTTGGGCAAGGTGACCACAAAATGAGTCCTATGTAGGGAAACATCTTTCCACACTGCTACTGAAATGTGTGTGTTGGGGGACTGCGTCATGCTGTGACAGGGCGTAAAGCCTTCTTGGCCATATGTGGACCAGACCCAACTCTCCTTTTGAGCCTTGGTCTCTCTGTGCTCCTCTCCTTTCTGCACAGCCCCTCTGACCACAGTGTCCCCGGCATGGCTGCAGCTGAAGGCACCTCCAGGCTGGCTCCTGTTTTCCCTGGGGCTGATGGGGAGAGTCGGCTCCAGATCCTGCAGAAGGCGCAGAGCAAGGGGATGTGGAGTACAGTGGGTTTTCACAGCCTGTTTCCTGGCCATGATAATAACACTTAGCACTTCTGTAGCACCTGGGATACTCCAAGCACCTACACATCTGCTCCTCATTACCACCCTGCTTCCCATTTGCAGCATCTCGGCCCCCTCCCCACGCATGCCTACAGCAGTAACAGCTCTCTCCTAGAAATGGTGCCACCTCTCAACCTTCCTCCTGGAAATCTCCTTCAGGGCAGTGTCCCAGGGAGCTGCAGCCACATTCTTCTTTGGGGTCGGGGCTGGAAGCTGCCCTCCAGGACTGGGGTAAGCGGTTTGGGGTGGCTGCTGTGGCTTTGCTGCGGAAGACCTTGGATGGCCAGGTTTGCTGTTTGCCTTCCTCCTGGAGTGAGGATGTGCAATCTGTGTCCTCTGGTGTTGACAACCCGTGGGCTTGGGGACACATGGCAGATGTGGCTTGGTGCACCAGAGGAGCTCTTGGGAGATGTTGGAGGGATATTTGGAACTCAGTTAATGGGAACCTGCAGCTTTTCTGGGTCAAAGTCAGCATGAAACTGGTGCCAGGCTCTAGCAAAGCTGCTTGTCCATCCAATGGCCCTGTGCCACGTCAGCTAGAGGATGAGAGAGGGCTCATGTGTGGATTGGTTGAAGATTACAGCCATTACTCCAGATTCCCTGATTAATAGCACAGGCTACTCTAATGAAACACACTTTAGATGTGCTATACTGGGAGCAGAGGGGATGCTCTTGGGCTTCATGTGACTTACAGCATCTCTCCTATGTTCGTAGCAGCTGTAGCAGCAGAATGTCCCTCCAGGCTGTCGGATGTGATGACCAAGATATAATCTGTGGTTGCAAAGTCCTAACTCAGAGGCTGGGGGAGACTTGGCTGTGTCAGGAAGAACCACTCCAGCCATACCCAGGTATTGCCGCTTTGCTAAGCTTGTGCTGTTGATTGTTGTGAGCAATGGGATGCTGAGGGCTGCCAGAGCTTCCCCAGTTCAGTGGATACCTGATCTGTGCCCCTGTTCCTGTTCAAGTCCTCTGTTCAGCCATGATCATGGCACTGTGAAGGGTTCTCGCTTCCTGGGCTGGCCTCTGCTGCCAATATGGCCAATAGTCTTTTTAAATTTTTTTTTTCCCCTCTTAAAGCTTTTATAGCAGAAGAAGGAAAAACTCAGCTTCACTGTTGCTGCGATTATTTTGCCAACTCTTTCTGCTGTAGTAGCACATCTTGGTGGCTGGGGTCTCCTCTTCTATGAGCTGCTCACAGAGTAAACAGCAGCCCTTGTCCCAAAGACGTGTTGTTTTGCATGGTCGGCTGTAGCAGGTGACATAAGCTGGCAAGACAGACCTAACCACAGGTCTAGCTGCTACCCCAGCAAAAGAGAGTCCTAGGAAGGGATTTAGAGGAGGGCTGGAAGGTGCCCCTGTGGAAGCTCATAGCAAACGTGAGAAAAACTCCAATCGTAATATCCAAGAAAAGCTGCTGGAGTAGCTGAAGTGCAGGATGATGAGACCCAGGCTGTACATCGATAGGAAAATTTTGGCTGCTGAGACGTGAAATGGGACCTTGTGTGCTGGCTGTACTTGTGTGCTCAGGCCCCAGGATGTGGCTGCACTCCCTATCGCCCCGTGAGAAGCAGATGCCCAGCTGGGAGCCGGCCCTTTGGTAATGGCCTGCGAATTTCCCTCGGCTCCGTTAATTGCCACCTGGCTGCTAGTTACAGCTCCAAGTCAATTGCTGGGAGTGTTGGGCCCTGCAAAACAACCCCTTGAAATCAGTTGTTAGCCCAATTAACAACCAGTTTGGCTTCGGTTCAGGCTGTTAACCATCAAACAGCTAACTGCTGGTAATGATTGATTTCTCAGCAGTTGGGGCTGCAGTGGAGGAGCCAACCTGTTTCACAAAATGCCATTAAAGCCAAGACTTTGTGAACACATCTGGCTCAGACAAACATTCGAGCTGCCCCACACCAGCAGAGCAGGCAAGGTGATGGCCAGGATGTCTATCCATTTTGATTAAAGCACGGATCATTGGGGTGCATGAGAATGAACCAGCAGCCAGTGGGCCAGTGCTGCCACTGCACCATGCTCCAGGTAGGAAGCCACCACTGTTTGTAGGGCAACCACTCATACCCATGGAGCGTCACAGTGCTCAAAGCACCCATGGATGGGAACTGCTCGGTGTCCAGCTCTCTTCCACAGCTGCTGTTCCAGCCAGCGAACCTGCAAAGATTAGTTTATCCTGTTTAGACAGGACAGCCGGGAGCTTGTATGGGGAGAGCAGTTCCCATCAGCATATGCAAACCTGGGGATGCCTCCAGAGCAGCCTGGGATACTGTCCTGTGTCTGCTGATGAGCGATGCAGACTCATCGTCAGATGTCAGTATCTCTATGAAAGCTGTAAAATACTCTTTGAGTCCCAGGTAAGGCCAACAGCCTGGGGTTCAGGCAGCATTTTGTTTAAGATTACTGGTCAGGTCTTCATCCCTTTCCCTCTGCTGTTTCAGGCACTGGTTCTCCGCTGTGTACTGGTGGGTTGGTTCAAACACATTGCTGGTGCTACATCAAGGGCTTTTTTCCCCGGGATGTTTTCCCACTGATCAAAGTGGTCAATTCAAGCCATAGCATGTACGGGGAGGAGGGAGACAGCCACCTGTTAGGGAAAGACTTTGAAAATGCAGAGGACATGCTGCAGATGCTGACTTTGTGAAATGTACACTCCGATGGCGCCGGGTAGCAAAGTGGCGCAGGATGAGGAGCACCTCGGTATACAATGCCACAGTCCTCCTGCATGTAAGGGCACTTGGGGACCTGTGGTCCTGCCAGGGCTTTGGCACTGCAACCTGAGCTCTGTTTCTGAAGCTGGGTCCCAGTGACTTTCAGCAGGACACGGGCACCCTAGATCCATGTAGATGTTTCAAAGATCTTCCCACAAGGTTCCTCCAAGTGCAGATCCAGTTCCCCCGATGCCATGCTTTTGCTGTCCTTTCACAGGAGGTACGGTAGTCCCATATTCCCAGGCAGTACGTACATCAGCACGGCACATGTTTTCTGTAATTAGCTGTATTAGGTATTCCTTGTGAAAGCAGGACAAAGTTGCTCATTTTATCATATAGCTACTAAAAGTAGCTCTGCTCTCTCCCGTGCTGGAATTACCTTGCCACCCTTATTGAAGAGGCTGGGGAGGCTGGGTTGTGGCTGGGACTCCCCCTGTGCTGGGCAGTGCATGTGCAGTGAGCTCCTGCATCCCAGGCGTCGATCAGGATTTCTCCCTCCGGTCAGTACATGGAGAATCTGATTCTCACAAAGGGAAAATGAGAAGTTTGGGGTAAGCAGGAGACCTGACAACCCAGATTTTCTGCTCCTTGGGTCTTTGAGCAAATGTTTTATTTGCAGCTTGTATATTTAACTGGGCTGAATACAGCAGTCCTGGTCTGTGCATCTTCTGAGTGTCTCATTCCCCCTCAGCTGTTGTTAAATGCATCCTTCCAGGAGGTGGTGATGAGTGCCTCTCACCTGCTGGAGCCGGGTGAGCGCTGGCTGCTCAGACTTCTGTATAACAGAGAAGGTCAGTTATAAACAGAAATGGTTGGTTTTGTTGGGGGCTTTTTTTAGACATCAGAAATGCTCCATCATCATCAGGCTGGCTTAGCTTTCAGCAGCCAATGCAAACGGAGCCAAACCCTCAGCAGAGAATTCAGCAAGAGAAGCAGCATAGACTTTCCAGGGCTATTTCTCCAAAGTGTCACATCCTCATTCTTCCTTTTACTTTGTCCCACAGCAGCCAATGCTGTTCTGGGCTCTATGCAGACACAGGGTGAGCCCTGAGGAGCTCCCAGATGGAGCTGAAAGCAAGTGGCAGGAGCCCCATTTTAGAGAAGGAGTTGGGGGGAATCAGTGCACAGAAAGATTAAGATCTGAAAGAAATCCTGGCAGAGCCATGAATCAGCTGAATCAATCTGCAAGAGGCCAAGAAAAAGTATGAAAGTGGCCCAATGGGGGAAGCAATGTATATATGCAATAATCTGAGCTATAAACGAAGCACAAAACCACAAAACTGATCTTTTTCTAAACCTCATGTCCAATTCCCCAGCTTTGACTGAAGGTTAGACTCTGTCCCATATCCTGACTGGAAGGAACCTGTTTTTGTACATGAGCAGATTTCAAGGTCATGGGGATTACTCTGAATGTCCATCCCAGCCTTCTGCAATACTCAGACGAGAGGTTCCTGCTCAGTGCCTTCTGAGTGAAAGCCATAGCCCTTGTTTAAGGAAAAGGAAGGAAGGATAACCCACAGGGACTCCATATTTTGGCATTATTTGGTATTTTTGGTTTTAAATTGTCTAACTTCAAATCTCGACACTTGATCTAGTTCTCTTTTCTTCCAGCTTACAGTGCCATCCAACCTGACCAAGCTTCTCCAGGTGCTGCAAGCGGGTTTTCTAGGTCTCTCCGAGCTCTTGTAGGATTTTTAAAGTGGATTCCCATCTGTCAACATCTCTTGTGAAGTGCAGCCAAGTGTTTTGGCCGCAGCATCTGGCGGTGAAGTCCATCGTTGGCTTGCTTGTGTCCAGGAGCTTGGGAGGAGAAATGATGCAGTGACCACCCACTGGAGTGATGTCTCTCTGCTTGGGGCTGGTGTTTTCCAAGGGGCTCTTGCAGGGACTTGCAGAGCTATCGAAGCCGACTGTGGAGCTGTAACCCTCATTCAGTCAAGACCACTGTAACTCCAGTCTGTTTGGAAGAAGAGAGGCATGGATGGTCCCTGCAGGAGGTGCAGCTAAGGCACGGTTACAGACTCCTGTCCCTTGTTTCCTGCTGCAAAGGCTACAGCACATCTCTAAAGCGAAGATAGCATTTATTTTATAATGAATCCTGAAATCCCGAGTCTCATGGTTGCCCAGGAGGGCTCCATCTCTGGTCATTCAAATATTCAGTTGGTGAAGTCTGAGCTATTTTTGCTCTTGGTTGTGATGGGTAAAGCCACAGTTGTTCTTCTGACTTCACTAGAATTGCTTTGGATTAGTTCAGATGTGAGCAGAGGTTGGTTCGACCTAATTATCCTCAGTGCCCATATCTGCAATTCTCCTACGCTAAGCCAGCACAGCAACAGCAGTGAGTGTGGAGGTTTTCATATACCTAAAGGTTTTGGCAGAATCTGTGTTTCAAGAGCTGGTTGCTGTCCCCACATGCTGTCCCAGAGCACTTGCTGAGGTGTGACCTGAAGATGGAGGGGGCACGACCAGACAGGGAGAGGAAAGGTGCTATGGAAACCGCAAATTCCCAAGGGCATGGCTGTGGCTTGTGGCAGTACGTGCAGCACCTGGTGCACTGACTCAAATCCCACCACTATCACGACCTGGTTAATCATAAGAAAATCTCTTTCCTACTAATCGCTGCTGGCTGGTAAAGGGACATCCCCAGCCCCTAAAGGACTGGGGGGATCAAGAGGGGAGAGCGGTGGTTGCTGACACACGCTGAGCCCTTGCAGCCTCTGTCATGGGGCCCAGAGAAGTGTCTGCACTTCACTCCCTCTCAGAGCGATCATTGCGAGGAGCCGAGGGTTTCACCACCTCCCCCCGCAGAGCCATGGGTTCGCTGTGCACTTGACACCAGTGCAGGGGGATGACTTGCGCTTGATGACTGTCTCCACCGCAGCAGCCGCCTGTCCTCCACCAACACTTTCCTCTGACTGCCTAGCAAGAAGGAGATGTACCATTCCCGGCGCAAGGCAATTCCCAGGGCAATGGGTGCGGTGTGATGTGGAGGTGGCCTCCCCATGGGCCATGCTGCCAGCTGGTGCGGTGGGATGTGGCAGCCCCCAGGACATCGTGGTCCCAGGCACTCCAGTCACCAGCTAGGCCTCCCCAGATCAAGTCTGCAGCTCCCTGGGGAAGCCAGCTTGCCTTAAGCATCAATGAGGACGAGAAACTTCCCTACAGGGAAGAGAAAATCACAGCTGAGAATTTTGCCCTGATGGTGAGGATCCGTGAGCTGGGATTTCAGACAAACCATCGGCGCTGTGGTGTGGGATCACCTTGCACGTGGTGAGGATGGGGCATTTCTTTTGTATAAGCTACCTACGGCGTGGAAGGCTCTCCTGGTGATGTGAGCAAAGGGACAAGCAGCGGAGGGCACAAAGTGGGCAGGACCATGGGTAAGTCCTAGCTGGAAAGGCAGAAGAAGCAGAGGAGCCCTCTCTGCCGGGCAGCTGGGCTTGCCAGCAGAGAGGGGAGGAGGGGCTGTGGGTCCCACCCCTGTGCTCCCTAAAGTACATTCCCTGGGAATGAATGTCTGTGGGGAGGAGAGGGAAGCTAGAGCCAAACAGCCAGTGAAGCACATGGGCTTTTATTCCTCCTGTCACCTCGAGGACACCCAGAGGTGACAAATGTTCAACCTCTGCTATTGCGACCAAGTGATCCCCTAATGGGCTGCTTAGGGGACCCTCATTTAGAGAAATGCCAGTGAGGCAAAAGCCCAGTGGCACGGGCAGCTATTTCATGGCTAGTTTGCTGGGTAGCACCCACTGCTCACTTCTCCACTGCCTGCTCCACCCCAGAGCTGGGCGCACCCCACGGCAGGGCGAGCTGAGCTGACCTGGCCATACCCTGTCCTGATGCGTGGTCCAGAGGAGCTCCCCTGACTTCTCAGGGGAGATGTCAGACACCAAGATCAGACTCTTCTCTGCTGACTGGGCAGCATCACAGGTACTGTGCACCGAAACCATCGGTACTTATGGGTCTGGCTTTCCTGGTTGCCGTTCATGCAGGCAAGCTCTGAGTGTGCTGACTTATTCCCAAGTGCGCTCCCTTGCTGGTTTTTATGCATGGGATACACACTGCCATTGCTGTTATCTGAAGCAGGTTTGGAGCTGTTATTTGAAGTAGGCCACCTGGTAAGTGGCCACGATACAAAAAGCCACAAACAGTCCAAAGAGTGGTTAGCCAGGCAAAACGTAGGGTGGGTGCCGGTGGGGCATGAAGAGCTAGGGACGGGGAAGAGGAGAATTGTCAACATAGTATGGAGCCCTTATCTCCAGAAACCTTCCTGTGTTGCTGCTTGCTCTGATTTAAACCTATAGCTGGTCCCTATGGAGTTAGGAACTCTGAAGCTGTTTGCTGCTATATTGTTTCAGGAACACACATTGTGGGGAAGCAAATCTTTCCCCATCAAAGCAGTGAATCTATACCTCTGCCAACAGCCTACACAGAGAAGGCTCAGCCCTAGACAAGATTGGAGGCAGCAGGGTGAATGTCAGGATGCTGCAGGAGAGTACTGTGGATTTAGCTGCAAGCTGGGTGCCCAAATCACTGGCAAGAGCTGTCATTGCTGTCATGGAAGGCAACAGGTCTCCTTGAGTTATTTGGCCTGTATTGAACTGCTAGGGAAATGTCTGACCTGCCTTGAAACTAGAGCATCCAGCCCAGCCTGCTTACCCTCCACAGTGATCTCTGGGCAGGAAGCACAGATGTGAGCGACGAAGGCAGCAGCTTTGCTGAGGAAATGCATTTAATTCGATCTACACTGCAGTTTTTGTTGGAATAAATGTTGATGCAGTAACATTCTGCACAGTAACTAGGGGTGGATTAAAGGTCATAGAGATAATGTAGCATGCTGAATTCATAGGCAGTAGAGGGGAAGAGTTCTAGACCCAGTGGGAAAGTCTCCCTGCAGTGTCTTCTCTGCAGCTTTGTCCATTCTACTCAAGGACTAGGTTTGCTTCTCTTTCCTAGCAAGTTTCACTCTTGCCTGGACCTTTTTCTGAGATTTAATCCACATTACCCTTTTCTTGATTTATGCTAGCAGTCCCAGTTAATGCAGTTCTTTGCCATGCTAACTGATTTTGCTCAGGGATGTTGCACCTCTGCATATTGGGAATGCTTGGCTAGCAGGTCTGCACCTGAATCTTTCCCCCATGCTTTAAATCACGGGGTAGCAGCTTAGCATGATGCGGGTGGAGCAGGGAAGTGCCTTCTACTTGTGATGCAGTGATGGCTGCACACACACGGGGCCCCCAAGAAGCAGCTTTCTGCGCACACAACTGGGTCTTGCTGCAGAGCATGTTCCTGGCCAAGGTGGGGAGAGTGTTTCCCCAATCTGCTGCAACTTTTGTGGTCATCGGAGGTTGATGCAAAAAGTCTCCTGTAGTGGACAGCAGGTCTGTGGCAGAAGCATTTTAAAGAACTGTTCTCAGAGGGGTTAAATCCAGCATTGTGGTGTGGGGATACATGTGTCTCAATGGACACAGGAGAGGGCCACATGTTTTAGCTCATGACGTGGAACAACTGGTCGACCACCTGAGCTCCTCCTGCCCCCTGCATAAAACAGAGATGGTGCCAAATCACTTCACAGGTCACTGGAAGTTTAATGCAAGTTTCCTAGATGTTTTGGAGCATGCAGTGAAGGATGCTCCAGTGCAAAGCATTGCTGTTTATTCCACCGTTATCACCCAGCGGAGAAAAATGCAGGGTTCATCATGACATCTACTGAAATGTCATGGGAAAAAAAAGCCAAAAGCCCAGTGGTGAAGTAACCGTGTCCTGCAGACAGACCCCCCAGTATTTTGTGCTCTGTCCCAGCAGAGGGAGCCCGAGTTTATTAACAAATGCCGATCCCGGAGATAGCAGCTATCAAGGTGGTACCAAAGCCCGGGCAGGATGCTTGCTGGTGGAGGAAGGCTGCAGAAGGTGGAGGGGGTCTAGTGGTGATGCTGAAAGCAGGGCTGTGTTTCAAACCAGGGAAGCAAGCTAATGGTTTGCCAGGAGGCCCTGCAAGTAACTCTACTCCTGGGACACTGCAACCATGTCAAGAGATGGATGGCCTGCAAGAGCCAGTGGACGTGCTCGTTGCGTGGGGAAAAATTTTTGCACTGAAAGATGCAGCAGAGCCATGCTAAGATGGATGAACTGAGTTTAATTTGCTTCAGAGACTTCCTCCGAGGCACAGTCAGTGACCTGTGTACCTGTATTTGTACTGGGCTGGCCAGTTTTAATGCTGTCATCTAGACAGTTCTCCCAATAGTGTTCAAAACCATCGATCACTGCGGTGCCGAATCCATAGCTGTTTGCCATCTCACACCTGAGTCTGATCCCATTCTGGCTGCATGGCAATGCTCTATAACCACTGCAGGCACAGGACTGGGGGCCTGATCCACAGCTTCTCAAACCTAATGGGAGCTTTAGCACTGATTTCCCTGGGTTTTGGAGGCTCCGTGTTAGTGCGCAGAGGGCTCTGTTCAAGGAAGCAGGAGCAGTTTTAGTGAATCGCCTTCTCAGAGCTCATGGGAATGCCCTAAGTTTTCTCTGCTGATAATGTGAGATGAAATGTCTCCTAGGGAGACAGATGAGTCTTGGCTGTGTGTTCTTTCTTACAGCCAGTAGTCATACTGATGCCATGGATGCACACACGGGTACAAGATTATTTGGGAGTGGGAAGGTTGTGGGATTGGGATGCAGGAGGGTCACAGATCATTTTAGCCAAATCCAAAGACCATTTAAATCAATGCAAAGCCCCTCGTTAGCCTGAGCAAGCACAGAGGTACTTGTTTTAGAAGCTGAGTAACAAACTGGGATGTTTCAGGGCACAGGGATGGGAAGGCAAATGACTTGGGCTGCACTCTGCAGAAAGCAGCAGAAGGACATTTTTCCAAGGCAACTTTTGAAAGGAAGGTTAAATTTCTCCAAGATAAGGAGAGCTCCAGAGAGCTGGAATGCATTGCAACCTCCCCCCTGCCCCGCTGCTCATCCTATGATAACAGCTGTTGTGTTGGAAACCTAATGCTGATGAAAGAGTTAAAGGC
The DNA here is from genome assembly GCA_013389945.1 of Fregata magnificens. Taxonomy (NCBI): domain Eukaryota; kingdom Metazoa; phylum Chordata; class Aves; order Suliformes; family Fregatidae; genus Fregata; species Fregata magnificens. The sequence continues at coordinate 235,654 of WAAD01012284.1, read as the reverse complement.
TGGTTGATGGGCAATATCGGTGACACACCTCTGAATTGAGCATACTCCTGGAGTGAGACTGCGGACTGGTGTTACTCAATGAATAGAGGCCACTCCAAGGGAGTTTTTCCTTGAATAGAATGGGGTCAGGGAGCCGCTTTGGGGAACAATGGTTGCCACCGGCTAGCTGAATTTCTTACAATCACACACCATACCCCCTGATCAAATAGCTCCTTTGTCAGTCTGATATAAAAACATGTCATACAATGATGATCTGGAAGAATGACAAGAGCTGGCCTTTCAAAGAGATCAGAAGGGCTTGTTTCGCACAAAAAGAGCCCCCATCAGAGTCAAGACAGAAAAAAAATGGAGAATAAAAGGGGGTGAATGGAAACAAACAGCAATAACAACAACAACAGAAAAGAGGGCAAGTTGGAAACTTGGGTCTGGCTTGTTTCACAGCATCCCATGGCCACAGCAGCGCAGCACGGTCGAGTTGAATCTCTTTTGGTATGGATGTGGATGTCAGATTGCGCTGCCATTGGGCTCCCATTGTCATTCTGCACTGGGACAGAAGAAATTGCTGGATGGGAAAAGGTCACTTGGCCCAACGAATCATCTCCACCCCCCCACCCCCCCCCGAAAGTGTCTCAACACCATCTCTCTGCTTTCTCACTGTAGTCCTCTCCTCTGCCTTTCTAATACTATGTTCGTCTGCTGCCTTTGTGCTCCTGTACAACGTTCAGATTGCTCAGAAGGCTATTCTTGTCCATCTGTTCGTATGAGCGGGAAAATGTCTTTATTCTCCCCCATTCCCTTGTTAACTTTCATATTTTTTGTTTCTTGGAGCGTGTACACTGTTCTCAACCATCTTCCCAGGATTTTCAGGGACATAATTGAGAGTCTGGATGGAGAGAAAGAGGTTTTTCCCCAAAGAATGTTTTAAGATGTGCAGGGAAGTGGATCCCTCTTGGCTACTTCCAGGGGAACTGCATTCCTACAGTATCTATCGCAGGAGTCCTGAGAGATGGCACTTACACACAATCATGACAATTATTTGCAAGCTAGAAAAGTTCAGCAGTCCTGGAAGTGGGCAACTAGAGCTGCCAGGCAGTTTCAGCACCTACAAGTGTTTGAAAAAGCTTATATTCAGATTTTAATCTTGTATTATATAAAATAAGGAGTCAGAACAATTAGAAGAAATCATAGCACGTAAGAGACTGAGCTCTTGGGAAACTGCTCCTGAAAATACACCCACAACAATGATAATACACTGAAGCTTTGCCCCATGTTTACATTTTTTTTACTTTTTTTCTTTTTATCACAGCATTGTTTTTCTACAAAAAAAAAAAAAAAAGAAAGAAAAAACCAGTGCTAAACCTTCTAGGAGACCATTACGTTTGTATGATTAAGCACACTGATCAGGAGGTACCTCGCAGTAGAGATAACTAACTCTAACCACTTTCATTTATGCTCCAAGACAAATATCTATTATCATCTAGAATTTCCTCATTGTACAATATTTTATTTGCCCTTTTCAGCAATTTTGTATAGAATCTGTTACACTGCATGTTACTCGGCATATATTCATTTATAGGAAAAATACTTGGTAAACTATTTATACAATACACTGTTTATTAAATACAGAGAATATTTATAAACACACACATGATACTGACATGTATAAACCAAGTGAAATTGTTGCTGACCTGAATGGCTGAGCTCTTCAATTCCTTTACACAAAATTAGGGTCGTAATTAATCACCTCTTCTCCTGAAACAGCGCTGAAAAGCTGTGCAGCTGGCTGAAAATAATTAGGCCACATTCTGAGTGTGGCCAAAATAAAGATACTTAGAAGATACTGGTTACAAATCTCTGGTACTTTAAGTTGCAAGGCAACTACCAGATACTACCAGTGTATTTGAGGTGGTAGAGGAAAAACAGTCCACACTGTGTTGTGCTGATTGTGAAATGATTTGGAATTGTAGTATTAAAGCTAGTATCACAGCAAGGTGGTGCAAAAGGTGGGTGAGTTGCAGCATGTGTAGTGTTAAGAGTCAGAAGCTAGACACTGAAAACAGTATTTAGGCACCTAAATAAAATGACATTTCCAGTGGTGTTGAGCACCCAACAGCTCTGCTTGACTTTTGCAGATACTCAGCAGGCAGTGACAGACAGACAGACAACTGACTTTGAGTTTGTCAATCTGGAAGGCAGGTTTTAGTGCAATGGCTTGTATTTAGGATTGCTCCAGCTTCCAGCTGGAAACTGCAGGTAGCACAGGAGGTGACAATTCAGTTCTTAAATGGGAGGTACCCTCTCTGGGACCGGGTGATGGATGACATGACCTGAACTGAACGCCTTGTAAGTGGTGAGTGGGTTTCTGCAGTGCTGGTTTTGATCTAGCTATTGTTAAAGCATATCAAGACCTCGCCATTTTGTGGTCAACTGGGGCTATGTGAGAAGAAGCTCTTGGCATGCCACTGTCTTCTGGCTGGACTTTGTAAGTCCAGTTTGACTGGGAGAGTGTTAATGTTTTTTATAGCAAGCTATAAAATCCCCCCCTGGGGTTCAGGCCTGCTGGGTGGTGGTGATAACCTGCAACTTCACAACGCCTTTATTTTTCTTGCTTAAACTGTTTTGCAGTGGTGGTGTTTGGCTTTCACTGGACATTTCTGTTCTGTGGTTAGTCTTGGTTGCTGGGTTTTCTTTATTATGGAAGTTCTGGATAGGCCAGGTGGATAATTTTTGTGTTGTCCTTGGGTGATACCCTATTTCAAGGTAAAGCAGCATAATTCTGTTAAATGCAGTGAAACTGTTGTTTACAGCAACCTCACATCTGGCCATGAGGCCCTGGACAACTCAGGGAAAGAAAAAAATACATTAAGGGAACACTAACTGGGTAATTAACTATTTCAAAGGTTGGAAGGTATAAAAGTCAGGTTGCATGCACATCTTAATTCTGTCCCTTTGTCAGCTAGTGGTAAGATCAAAATCTAAGTGACACTTCTGCTTTCCTTGGGCTGCTGGCTCTGCCGTGCTGAATGTCACCTGTTCAAATTTCCAGTGAACCTTCTTGCATTCTCCTCTGGTTCTTATCCTGCAGTTATAACCTCAGTATTGGGAGCAAGCCTGGAAAATTTCAGAATGAAAACTGAAACCTTCCAAAAGGTAGGAGCAAATAAAAACCAGAGGATATTAATATAGCAACAGCTGGACTTCAGCTTTAATAATGTATATTTTTTAGAGCACATAGTGATTCAGATCAGATACAGGTATTTCTGTGTGCTTCTGTTAAATCAGGCCTCTTGCCAATAACACAATGAGAGGCTGGTACACTATATTAAAATATTAATTACCAAGCCCCTTTCTTTTGACGGGTCTACTAAAGATATTTCAAATGGATATGTGAGAATTGATCAAAGATTCTGCAGGTTGTTGCCACGGCTCACTGAGCATTTCAAACCAAAGAAGAACCTGACTCCCATGAAAAAGATACTGTGTTTTTACAAGCAATAAAAAACCACTGGTCACTTGATTGCTATGGGGATGGATATAACTAAACTGGGCTTTCTTAAGGCAGAGAGCACGATCTAAGAGAAACCAAAAAAAGACATGGGAGAGGGAGGGAAAGAGCGAGCAAGAGAGAGCTGAATTGATTTCAGTCTGTTCAGGTCTAGCTAGAAAACACAATGCAGCGAAACAGTCCCTTAGTCGGCAAGCTTCTTTTCCTAGGTTTTTCCCATGGTTTGAAGTAGAGAGGGAGGGATGGTATTAGAAAAAGTGTGTGTGTGAGAGAGAGAAGGCTGTAGGAAAGGCAGAGAGATGAGAGACATCATTTGGAAGGGTGCAAAATAGTCCATTCCTTCTGGGGATTGGAAAACTTTGATGTCCGTGTGTCTGGCTTTAAAGCGGCAGTGTCAGGTTCAGGCTGAAAGGCCCTGGTATTCGAATCTTTGTCTGTGCTTGCGCTTGGGACTTTGCTTGTGCACACACCTGCACATCCAAACACCTGCTAAGGCACCCACGCAGCAAATGGGCCTTGGACTTCAGAGCAGGCGACAGAAAATAAGCAAGTAGATGGCTTCACTGATTCCTTGTACAGAGGTTCATGCTGAAAAAAAAGCACATTTGTGTGTTTGTGTGCATGGAAAGAGAGATAAGCAACAGGAAAAAGTGCTGTGGGCTTTACCCCTTTTAAAAAGCTATTCTCTTCCTGGCATTACTAATGCAGTTATAAGGCTCACAGTGTGTTACAAGGCTCACAACATCTAAACAGACGAAGAGGCACAGTTACAGGTAAGGAGAATAATCTGAGAAGCGTCGTGATTTGTCAGTCATCACATACCAGCAAATTCAGTTTCAAGAGTCATAGCTGATGTCTGTTAAGTCAGAAGCCCTTTCTCCTCTGCAGGGTCATGGGCATCTTGCACAGCCTGGCTGTTTTGTCCTTTGAGACGCATTTCAATATAATGCTACTAATAATTCAGACACACTAACAATGACAAGTCCACTGCAAGCCTGGAGGAAAAGAGAAAGAATAGGACCAACTTTATCACTCGTGGCAATCAAGTGAACTCTGGTTAACAGTTGATTCAGAGTGCAAGTGGCTCTTTCTCCTTTCCTCCCTTCCAAGAGCAGAAAGCTTTGCACTCATGGTGGAGCTGAGAGGGCTCATGCTCTGCTGGGTAGCAAGCTAATCACACTGGAATCTGCACCCAAAACTTGCACCGGGCACTAACAGGCTGCAAAAGCAGAAAAGGTATTTGAGAATTATGCAGACTTTCAGATCAAGCCAACAACAGATGTGAATGTTACTGTGACGGTCTTGGACTGTGAGGTCTCGGTTTCTAGCAAGAATAGCAGCCTATGTGTATGGGGTGGCTTGTGGGTCCTGATGGGAGACAGACAATGGATCAATTTATGTTCAATTGACAGACCTCCTTTACTGGAGGGGGAGATTTTGACTTGAATCCCTGGAATGTCGGCATTTTCCTTCCCAATACTCATTTTCAGTTTAAATAGATAGAGTGAAAGGCCTATTTTCATGGCAGGTAGGCTAGAGTAGGGAGGTTTTAATGACTCTTTATTCTTGGATTTATAATCTGACATGCTGTACCCACATGTGTTTGTCACAAAACTGTGTGAGGTGCCCACCACCCATCCACGCATTGTCCAGCAGATGTTAAAGCCATCAAGTGTGTTTGCTTCCAGTTCCAAAGGAAAACATTCTCTATTTTGGGATGTGGGATTTTTTTTTTAAACTGATCTAAATAAACAAACAAAAATAGTCTTGGAGAGGTAGGGCTTACATGATCATAAGAAACCTGTGTAAATGAGGATCTAAGGCCTGTTCTCTGACCCATAAACTAGGTTAGTAATTAGTTGTTCCTGCAGTTTGTTGTCACCGTCACAAAACCTGAGGTTATGCTGAGGACTATTTAAAAATCACGTGCATTAGCAATATGGGATATCTAAACATACACTTACTGCAGTGACAGACTTGTTGTTCCTTATAATAATACCTGAGAGCCTGCAGTCACAGCAGAGGTCATGTCATCATGTGAGGTACTGTAGTGGTGTAGAAAGCACAACGCTTTCCCCAAGGGGTTTACAGCCGAAGGCCCCAAACATACAGATGCATCTGCTAGGTGGGACCTTGCACTCACGCGGTGCTCCATTGCACGACTAGGACCTACAGTGTATGGAAGGGGGGATACCTTACTCTATATTTTTTTTATATACATGTGTGCTTCATTAATAAGAGGACAGAGGGTAAAATTTGCCTTATGGCTTGGCATAATCTGATCTGAATAGAAATAAAGGCTGTTTCTAGCACCAACTGGGTTCCTGTTGCTGCACTATAAATCTCCTAACTTCAGACTGATGAATTCTGTGTTTCAGTGATGAGATAAACCAGAATTAACCAGCGAGAAATAAAAATGGCAGCCTCCTGATTAAGAAATCCTACTGTACAAGAAAGGACTACTAGTGAAATGTTGCCTCTGGCTCTAGGGGAAGAGAGAAGGAAGCCTAGAACTCTAGTAATTCTGCAAATTTGTAATCGTTGCAGGTAATTAGGCTCTGTCTTTGTTGCCTGGTCAAGGCAGACCCAAAACGGCTTGTAGGATTAGGTTTGCTCACTTTCCTTGAGCAAATTATTACCTTGTAAGTGATATGACAGCGGAGCATCCTCCAAGAGCAAGGGACCCCTCTGTACCCATGGGCACATGATGAGTCAGGACACTGTCAGACTTGCTCACGGCAGGCTAGGAACTGCATGAAGTAGCCATATAGGTGGAAGGCAGATGCAGGATAAAACAGTATCATAGTCACTGCTACACCAAGGATACTCTTACATTGCTTTATAAACACTCCAAAAAGTTTTGGAACAACCTGTGGAATTAATGAAAACTGAGCTGAAAATCTCTAGAAACAATTTTGTGAGTCTTGATCTTACTCTCAAAGAAGCCAGTGGGTATTTGAACGTTTAGTTCCTCAGGCTCTAAGTATGAAAGGAAAAAGCCCCTAAAATATCTTCATAGGTAGCCCCTATAAAAGAACAGGATTCAAAAGCATTCCTTCAGGAGATCAAGGACGGTCCAGCCTTTGAAGCCTGGAGGATTGGGAAATTTAAAGATCTTTGTGGCAATCATATTGTGCCATTAGAAATCTACCATTTGGAATTGTAAAGCGTTTAAAAGGAATGATTCCAAATTCCACAGCTGTCTGGTGAGTGACAACTTGATGTGGCCTGGGGGGGAGGAAGAAGGCCGTTGTTGGGAAAACAGTTAAAATGAACATTTTCTGAACAGATGCTTTAGATAATACTTTGATAAATGAGGTTAAGAACAAATAAAATATTCTGGGTGACTTCCAGAAAATAACAGATTAGTAAAACAAACAAACAAAACTCAAAACGCAAAGACAATAAATAGGTATATGGCTGGTACTTAGCAAATAATAGAGGATTGTTCAAAATAAAATGAACAATAAACAGAGTCTGAACCAGCACGATGAGACAATTCTGCTGGCTATGGGAGGCGATACATTTTTTTTATTGCACTGCAGTTTTGCCAAGCAAGGGAGCTTCTGGAAGGCTTGGCTGTTCATTTTGATACACTAAAATATTTGAGAATTCATTTTTATTGCCTTTTTTTTCCAAATCATTCAAGCAGCTCAGCTGCTGATCAAAATACAAAAGCATCACATGTGCTTAGCAAGTGGATAATGAAAGCGATCCCCTCGGTTTAGTATCTTTGTCAGCAGCGTGTAGTGAGAAAAGTAAACAAACAGCATCACTGATGACAAACTGATTTATGGAATTGTTTGTTTTCATAATTTTCAGCATAATTATGACTAAAGGTCCTGATCCTGTGGCTGCTGAGAACCTTGTAGGGATGGCTGCTGGCTGGGTACCCTTAGTACTCATTAAAAGCTCCCTGTAGATGTGGTTTGGAAGCACACAGAATAGGGTCTGTCGGGATTATTTTTAAGGGAAGTTTTTTCCTCACCCTTTAACAGAACCCATACCAAATAGCTTCTAATTCTGATTTCTTCTGGCAGACCTTTTATACGTAAAACCAAATCAATATGTAAAATTTGGGATAAAAAGGAGAAAATTCACCCCCAAATTCAGCATAACCTTTTAATTTTATCCTCTTTAATCCTTTGATAATTTTTGTGCTTCTCCTGCAGAAAAGCAATTTTGCTAATCACCTTTGTGCCAATCCCTGCATTCCTGACAATAGCGTGAACAGCTTCCATCAAAGTCTTTGATGTGGGAAAGACACACACACACATATAATCTGGAAACAATTCAACTCCTCGGTTCTCAATGGTGAGCTCTCTGCTTTAATAGAGTGCAAGTTCCGTGGAGGTTTCTAATCCTTTCTGCCAAACAGAAGAGACACAGTCAGGTAGCACACCTTATTCAGAAGTTAAAATAACATGTTACTTGCTCTCAGAGAAAATCAAAACAACTCAAGATCAAAAACAGATTCCGCCAACCCTAACGGGATAGACTTTCTACTCAGATAACTCTTGATCTAAGTGTGTAACAAGTAACCTGCTTTAATCCCTCAAAGCGATGGTGTTACAGATAAGTACTGTAGTAGCAGAGGAGGTGTCTTAAGTTTCAGAAATACACAAAAGCATTGGTTGGAAGGAAAAACAAAACAAAGAGCTGTCCACATGATTGTGTCTTTAGCTGGAAAGGTGTATTTGAGGGCACTGCAAAGAATAAAACCCCTTGAAGACAGCAAAAAACCCCAAATTGACAGGCAGGTATTGAAATGGTGTTTCTTCCAAGCTGGATTTCATTGACTTACACTGTTAAAGCACAAGCTTTACAGGTATAAGCCCCGCAATTTTTAGCTTACAAACCCTGCAAGCCATGATGCTGGAATGGTCTGCTATGTCAGCACAGAACCTTTCCCCATTTTCTAGAGGTTCAGAGTGGTCATGGGCCATGAAAGGACTGGGATCTTTGACTGTAAGATTTGTGAAGGATGCATTATTGACTTTATGATTATACTGGACTGAGCACCTGCACTGAGGAGTCCTTTATTAGAGTATGAACAATGTAATGGAAATAATCATGCTACACGTACAGTTTTAGTAACGGTTCAGAATCTTCCTTGGTTCTTGCTCCTGCAGACACCTACATAAGCACTTAACTTCGGCATTGCTGGGAAGACTACTGCCACTGGGTTCTTAGCCTGGGATGCACAGCTTTGACAGCTCCACAGCAGTCACAGTAGCTGAAACCATACCTGAGAACAAGCGTATGCAGTTGCAGGTCCATTTATCTTAAAAAACCAAAGAAAATAATGGATGATATCTATGTTGTGGGCAAAGAATAATTATTGTTACTATGTGGTAAGGCAATTATCCATACTAGAAAACAATGCTACATTTAAGAGCAACATATTGTTGTACATTACTCTGTGTCCCCTGTCTGGAGCATATTTGACCCTCTCCACGATTACTGCATGCAAACACGTGTTTCATCTTAGCCAAATATTTCATAGTTGTTTATGCCTTGGGTCACAAACTGGAGACCACTAAGGCCCTGCTTATACAGATGCACTTGTCCATACCTTGGTGCTGGCATCCCAGAGGGTCACACTGCACATGTTGCTTTGGACCCAGGCTCCTTCTGGACTGCACCAAGTAGTTTCCTTGGTAACGTGGCACAACCACAGACTACTGTACACTGGAATATGGGCGTCACATAGTGCAGGGAGACACGCATTATGCAGATGTAGCCTCTGTAGAGTAACAGAGCTTAAGACCAGAAGGGACCCCTTTGACTGTCTTAGTCTGATATCCTGAGTTAGGACTAGCCAGGTCAATTCCTGGTTTAAGTTTTAGTAGTTGTGGTCTAGCCAGGCTCTCTCTCTAAGGGAAAAACCCCCACCTGATATTGTTTTCTAAAAAGTCCAGTAATGGTGAATCTACCATAAATCTTGATAAGCTGTTTCAACAGTTAATTTTCTTCACTACAAAAGCATGCTTTATTTATTAATTTGTTTCCCATCACCTTCTGTCAAGAGATCTTATCTCTTTGTCTGCTAATAGAAAATCCTGGTATTACCAGATTTTTCTTCCTGTTTCAGTGCTCATAAGGTATGATCACCTCGCACCTTAACCTTCTCTTTAGAAAGCTAAATAGACTGAGCACTTTGGGTCTCACTATAAAACATGTTTGACAGTCCTGTAATCATTCTTACTACTCTTCTTTGAAACCCCTCTAGTTTTTCAACATCCTTCTTGAAATGTTGGCTCGACAAATTATTTCCAAAGCAGTCACAACAGAGTCAAAACCAGAGGTAAAAGAACCTCCCGGCTCTTGTTTGTTTCCCAGGACAGCACCAGCCCTTTGGTCACAGCACTGCAGAAGGAGCTCACATTCAGCTGATTATTCATCTTAATGAAGTCTTTACGGAATTGCAGCTTTGCAGGATAGAGTTACATCCTTTCAGTGTGACCTACATTCTTTGTTCCTAGATGTGAGACTTTACATTTGTCTTGATTGAAATACATACGATTTGATTATGCCTAAACTTAACATAGGGTTATGCAGCCATAAGCATCCTTTGCCTCTTGCCCAATGCTTTGCGCCTTCTACAAAGCTTTGCTAATAATTTCTGACTTTTTTTCAGGTTGCTAGTAAAAATATTAAATAATGTAGGGCCCATAAGCTGCCTCTGTGGGATCCCACTAGAGAAAGACCAACTTGATAATAAATGTACTTTACAATAACAATTTAAGACGGAGAAGTAATTCAGTTTTTAATAAATTTAATGTTTCAGACATTGCCAAAGTCTATTACAAAAGAGCTAAGTTTAACGTAATCAAAAAAGATATTAAGTTGATATAAAACTGCATTCACACCAAGTTTCCATAATCTCATGTTAAGCAAAATTTGTTATATTATCTCCCTTTCAGTTGGCTACTTAAGTCCTGTACCAGATGTGCTGTTATTTCACCTGAGCTCAAACTTAGGTTGAGAAATTTTTAATTACTGGGGCCATCTGATTCACTCATTATAAATGCTGATAAAACATTTGCTGCCTTCTGGAACTTCCCCGAGTTCCAGGGTGTATTGAAACTCGGTGTAAATAGACCAGACAGTTCCTCAGCCAGCAGTTTTGAACCTCTCAAATACAAGGCTTCCAGAGTTGGTGATTTAATTGTATGGATATTTGAGTGCTTGAGATTACACAGACAAGATGACCTTCTAGAACAGGATGCCAGTACTGTCTAAAGGCCTGTATGCTATGGTAACCTCATTATATGCTGAAATTCATTTTCCTACTCCACTGTGCAAAAGGAGATGTAGACTGTGGTGGGTAAGTAAGTGATACCTGTTCAAAGCATTCTAGGCAGATGATGAACTTCTTATAATTTATGTATTCTTTAATTTTGAGGTAGAAGTTTCCCCAAGCATTTCAGGCTTGTGTAGAGTGGAAAGTACTATAAGAAAGAATAACACAACACTAGACTCATATTTTCCTACTCCACTGTCTGTGGAGGGCTACTTTGCCATTTTGGACCAGAATCCTTCTGCGTTGTCAGTACTCCAGGCTCCTGTGGATGGCAACAATGACTCAGTTATTATGAACTGTTCTTTCGTGGCAGTGTGCTTGTATATACATACACACACACACGTGTGAAGTGCGAGCACTTTTCAGCCCCTGCTCTGTGGAGCCCTGGAAGGGGGAATGGACTGCGTCCAAGGGTCCCTGTGAAAAGCCAGCCTTAAATCCACTGTAGCAGGGCCTGCTCTTACATGGGGAAGACCCTTTCTTTTACGTGGCCCAGCAATTTGGGAGTGTTGAAAACTGCTGTGCAGCACCAGATGACCCCTGCTGTCAGTTCGTGGGTGACAGGCGCTCCTGACCCTGCTCAAGGATAATTAATGAGCATTAATCACCTCGCTGTTCACCTTCCTTTGCAGGGGTGCAGTGCCTAGCTGGGGTTGCTCCAGGTGGTGGAGCAGATGCTCTGGTTACCTGGGATCACCATCCCCACCATTAATTATTCACGTTATTAATGAATATGTGGATCAGGCGATGTTACTAATCCCAGCTCGGAAGAACACGGACCCGTGCGCCGGACCGGGCCGCGGGGGGGAAGGGGGAGCCCAGTTGCGCAGGGGGAGTCCCAGCGGCTCCCGTTAATGAAGTAATTCGCTAACGAGGGTGGGCTCGGCGGCCCGTGCCCCCTCCCGCCCCGGTAGCCGCCTCCTCCCCCGGAGGGGGGGAGTGACAGGCAGAGGCTCCTGCCCCATGTGACTGGGGAGCGGCTGCCCCCGTCCATGGCTCGGCCTCCCCCGGGCAGCAGCAGCTCCGGCTCCCGGGGAGGAGGGGCAGGAGCTGCTGCTCCATGGGGAGGAAGGGCAGCCCCCGATCCCCCCGGGCGGAGGGGGGATCCCGGGCCGCCTCCCCCCCCTCCTTCTCCCCCCCCTCCCCGCTCTGGGCCTTACCCGAGGAGCTGCTGCTCCTCATCTGCTCCTACCTGGACGCGCAGGCCTTGGGCCGCCTGGGCCAGGTCTGCCGCCGCCTGCGCTTCCTCAGTAGCCGCGATCTCCTCTGGAGGCGCATAGCCCGTGGCTGCCTCAACTCCGGCTTCACCCAGCTCGGCACCGACCTGTAAGCGCGGCCTTCCCGGCGGAAGGGCGGGGGGGAGGCGGCCGCGGCGGCTGGGAAAGGCCGGGGATGCTGCGGCCTAGCTGGTTGCTAAGGGGCGTTCCGCGCTCCTGGCGTAGTCGCTAAGGGGGGCTCCCCGCTGCCGTGAGAGGGCGGAGGGAAGGGGGGGCGGCTATTCTCGAAGCGCGGCTGCGCCGTCTTTAGTCTGCGCCAAGAGGGGTGGCGAGGGCAGAGGAAGGGCCGTAGCGCCGGGCCCGCAGCGGGGCCGCCCCTGGAGGGGAGGGACCGTGTGTGGTGGCCCTGGGGTGGTGGGGCCTGACCCCGGCTCTGCCCAGGAGGGTTGGGGGTTTGTGGGGAGGCGCTTCTTGTCCCCGCGAGGAAGCGGGCGAGGATGGCGGGGACTTCCCGGGCTCCCTCAGCGCCAGGCCCGGCGGGAGCGGCCCTCAAGTGTTGGGGCCTGAGGCCCTCTCCGGATCAGCTCGGTCCCCCAGACTCCTCCTAACAAAACACATAGGGTCGGGGGCTTCAAGCTAGGGGAGGTGGAAGCACGAGGAAGCAGCCAGAGCCGCCGTGTGCAGCTGGGGTGACTCCTGTGTGCCCACGCTCCCTCCCTGCTTCTGAGGAGTGGCCCCTGCCATGGTCTCAGAGGCGCCTCAGAGAAGAAGCTGCAAGGGAGCAAGGCCTGGGCTGGTGTCTTGGGGAAAGGCTGGAGAGTGGGCTTGCATACGTTATTAGGCACAAGAGGCTTCGTGGCAGGGGGCCCCAGGAATACATGTTTCTTAGATTCTCCTGCTCATGGAGCAGCTTGCTGATATAGCTGGTGATAGCTGTCACAGAGAAAGTGACTTTTGGACTCTGGGTTTTAAAGTTTTGTGGATAGGAGTTGTTTTTCTTTTTTTTTTTTTTTTTCCCCCCCTCCCCCCCCCCCCAGCCTCAACAGCACATCATAGGTTAAGAATAGGTGCGAGCCCTCTTGGCTTTGCTGTGTGTGACACCAGCACCTTTCTAGATGAAGTGCTTTTGGGGCTCGGGCCTTGGCAGTGGTTGGTAAGGACCCAAGAGGCCTTTCGACTTTCAAATTTGCTAGTGCATGAAATGCTATTCAGAGGCAGCCATACAATGTGGGCTTTCCTTGCTGCTTTAAGGATCCCAAGAGGAAGTTTATGTTCTTAGGATCTGTGAATTCCTTCCTATGGTTTCTCTTTAGCTGCCAGCCCAGGATCTTGTTTGTCATTCAGTGATTCAGTATCGTTTCTGTAAACACTGTGTTGACATGAATCAAAAGAAGGGATGTCAGGTTTTGAGGCCTATTTTTCTGTCTCATATTGCTATCTCATCAATAGCACAGACTTTAGAGAAACAATTATGGCTCCTGCTGTCAGGAGCAAAACTTTGGTGGTGCTAAAAATGCTTGTGTTGGGGCTTCAGGCCAGCGCTTCAACCCATTCAGTCTTCATAGCTTGAAAGTTAAGCACACTTCCCCTGGAAGTCAGCAGGAATAAGTGCTGCAGAATGGCTGTGCACTGGACTCTGTCTACTGCGATATATGATTTTGTCTCCTGAGGAAATGAAGTTCTGTATTTTTCATTAAGAATAAGGTGATACTATGCTCCTTCAGTTGCAGGAGGGATCAGGTGTACAGCAGAGCAGGTGCAGCATATGTAAGGACCACCACTTCCCCCTGCAGAGGAACTCAGGTCTATAAACAGCTACAGAAGAAGTTTGCTAGGTCAGAGGGTTTACGTGAAGGGAAGGCTGCTTGAGTATCATAAGCTCCCAGGGATTTCAGTGCTGTTGGGTTTGCTATGAACAGGTTTTTTTAGTAATTCTAGGATGTGCTTTTGTGCTGAGTCCTATTTTCAAGTTTTCTTTAAACAACTCTAGTACTGAGTGCTGCTTTTAGCATTGGTCAGCACTGCCCTGGTCCTAGGGAGTTCAGTCGTAGGTAACACACGAAGTGATGTTACAAGCTGGTTATGCAGGAACCTTGAGATATATTGGGAGGATGAATCCTTTAATTACTTTTAACTTCATGGAAGGCTCAGACAATCTTCAGTTCTTTGAAATAGCGTGCCAGATCTTATGGATAATACCTGAAAGCCAAGCACTTGTTTTCCCTGTGTGGAGACCCGGCATCTGTGGGCAGTTGCAGGAGTTTTGCTCCAGTAGGGTAGACAGTTCTGGCAACAGATAAAAGACAAGGGTATATCGTAGTACCGGTGGGTCTGGGTATCTCTGCATCTCCAGAAGAACCAGTGTGAGTGCGTATGTTGAGTTGTGGTACAGCTGTAAAATTTGTGCTTAGCTGAAGAAGAGTTTAATAGTATCTGTGGCAGCTTGAGGGTTTTAAATAGCCATGTCTCTTTCATACGACTTGCTCCTCGTGCATGTCTCCAAGATTGCTGCTCTTGCAATTGAGGGAGTAAGATTTGCAGAGAGGTTATATTTTATTTGACTGACCAATACAAGTTGGGATGGGGGTTGAGGTAAGCTTCTGGGCACGCAGTCTTTCTTCCTGATAGTAATTCTAAGCGGGAACCTGGTAGGTTGCTCATTGAAGGTTAAATTTGAGCTGGTAGGTATTTAAACTAAAATATTACTGGGTAAATAGAATGGTGATGAAGATGATGGGTAGCTGGACCTTCTTGATATCTGTGCTTTCTTAGTGATACAGAGTAAATCTTGAGTTTGTCAAGCTTGGCTTTGACTTGCTCAAGAGCTGAAGCTTTTGTTGCACGTTCTGGATAACGTTGCATGAGGTGAACGCTGGTTTTTGCTTTTAAGAGGTTTTTGTGCAATACTGTCCACAATTGAGAAAGCAAAGGGTGGAACCATTTATGGTAAATGTACTTAATGATTTCGTGCATGGTTCTAACATTAGATCTTAAACTGATGGTCCCTGGGAGGCTGGCATAAGTTTAAAAACTAGTCTAGGGAGTATTTACTGTTTAAAACAACCAAAAAAAAAATCTCAGCATAGTTTGATCATTTCTGCTGTTAAATGGCTTTTGATAATCCATCTGTTAATACTTTGTAAATAGAGATAAATTTGAGCCTAGAGTGTAAGATAGCTGTGAAACTTATCCCCCCCCTGCCCCCACTTCCCCATTTTTTAAAAGGGTGATTAACTTGAAAATGACACCATTTCTTTAAAATGTTTTTGTTAGGTATATCTTCAGATAGTTGTAACAAGGAGATCAGAGGGAACAGGCTTTAGCTTGTGTGTGAAGCAACTGTTTGCACTGTCAGTTTGCTTAAAAAAACTTCTTTATGCCGAAATAGGGAAGAGAGAAAATTTGTAAGAAACTGGTTGCAAAACCCTAGCTCTTAGCAGCATGGAAAAGAGAAATTGTAGTATACCTGAAACAATTTGATTTAATTTTTAAAATTATCTACTTCTCATCCTGACTACCTACCTTTAAAAATTGCCAGCTATGGTTATCTCAGGACACACACTTAGGCTTAAAAAAATGCTAAATTGGTTTGCTGATGTTGTCAAAGGAAGATGTGGACTTAATCCCAGACACTAGCTGCTATGCTGAAAGGCATATTCACAACATTGACTATCTCATATTTGCCCTTTCTGGTAGATTCAGCTAATCGGGAGCTGTGGATATAAGCGAAGTTAAGTATTTAAGGTATTGATTCAATTGTGCACTTGCAGAAGAAGAAGGAAGTTTTCTTTGAGCAACGCTTCTGTACCATTCATTCCTGGGAGGCGAATCACGAGGTTCGCATCAGTGTGAATTACTGTATATTAGGGACAGCAGGGCCTGGCTTGGAAGGGTTCTTAAAGCATGTTCTTAGTGTTAAAAATGTGCTGTTTCTTCTTTGAGTCAGGAGTAAACAAATACTTAATAGAATATTTTGTCAGTATTATGGAAGTATAGAGTGGTTTTAGATGGATGTGGTTCTTGGCACCTGTCCTACAAGTCTCTCTATGTCAGGCTGTACTTGTTCTGTATAGTCATGTTAATTTTATGTATAGACCTGTACTGCAACAAGACCTTGTCATGGGGATGGTAAAAGGATAGTCCCTATGCTGAAGATTTTTGCTTCACTCAGTCATAGGAGCTGCTGAAGCAAGAGTCGAGCCCTGTCTTCATGAGGTAAGGTGAATGGAGCTTTTTTGTTCCAAAAATGCATGGCAGCATATCACAGAAGAGTGAAGGCTTAAGAACACTTTCTGCAGCTGAACTGTAGCTGAGCAGTAGCACAAAGCCTTTGGTGTATTTGGTGAGTATAGTGATATTACAGTTGTGTCTGGTAGCCTGTGTCTGTTTTGCCAGCTGTTGTACAGGCTCAGCAAGAGCAGTCTCTGCCCTGACGAGCTTGCTGCCTAAATAGCCAGGGTAAACAAGGGCTGGGAGGGGAAGCGGAGGCAGAGAGATGTCAGCCAAGCTGCCCTCTGTGCAGCAGGTCAGTGTCAGAGCCAGGAATAGCAGAGGGTGCTTTAAGCCTTCATCCAGTGCCTGCCTGCTGGACCACCTTGGACTGGAGAAATCGGAGAGGCAAAGAGCTCATTGCAAGGTGGTTCTTTATTTAAAGCATGGAAGAAAGGAATGAAGTTGCTGCTGAGCTAAACTTATTTACTCTTTGTTACAAAGGAATCTTAGAGGGCAAGTTAAAAGTTGCAACCTAAATAGCTTGACAATGTGCTCTTTGTAATATATTAATAGCTGTTGTCAAAATATAGAAATGTTCCACTGCATGTTTTCTCTCTCCCTGACTCCTGTTCTGCCTTGCCCGCTAGGATCGTGGTATATTCTCCAGTTCAGAGACACAGATTCATTAATGGATGAATTTATCATCTTTCAGTATTTAAGAGCTTGTGTAAGCATTTCTGTGAGTTAATAAAAGCTGTGTTTTCTCCAGATCTCGGAAAAATATATACACCTGCAGGAGCAGGAAATGACCAATCTATGCAAGTCAAATCCAAATGCAAACTGCAGCAATCATAGGAGACCTCTGCCTTCAGTACTGGAGGGGGAGGGATTGTGAATGCCTGTAAAGCTGCTTCAGTTTCCTTCATCTTTTAAAACTTGTTTTACCAAAGTTTCATTACTTTAAGTCAGAAATTAAGTAGGCGATGAACTGGTGCAGATGATGCAGAGGGAAATACTCTGGGGAGGATATTGCAATAACAGCAAAAGCCTGGAAGAGGGCACACAGCTATTGCTTTGTGCTGGAAAAGTCAGTGATTTTTAGAAACTCCTGTTAGATTTATTCTTATTCCGTCTTAAACTGTTAGTTCTGGGCAGGACAGATCTGCCAGGACAGCTCCACAATATTGAAACTGCTTCTTGTTCTGGGAACGTGAAATTGTTTGTAAGAGTTCTTTCAGGCCTGCCTACCCTTCCTTTAAAATATTCATAAGTTCAAAGTGGAAGAAGAATTTTATCTAGTTCAGGGCTTAAAAAATGTGTGCAGTGCTTGTTGCTATTATCCCTGTAACGTGCATACGTAAACTAGCTATGGGTTATTTCACTCTGTCCAAATACTACCCTGACAGTCTACTTTTTCAAATCAGAATATACGTGACAAGTATTGAGCAGCTGCAGGTTTTCTCAGGTCTTCCCAGGGCTATGCATTTTTTGAAGCAGCCCAGATTTCATCTCCGAAAAGCCTGCATAAGTCCCTGAGAGAGGCCAAACCTGCCTGGAGTTTCTGGCTGTGATCCCATTGCAATCACTTGTAAGGGAGGGGGCATGTGATGGCAGAGTAGTCTGGCTCAGTCTTGGTAATGATGTTTTTTTTTTTTGAGAAGCCTATGTGAAGGTATTTGGTTTTGTATGTACAGAAATTTGCCTGCAGCTCTGGTTCTTATTAGAGTCTCTGGCTTCTTCATGCAGGTGAATCGTTCATGAGAGCTGTGAGGTGGAGCGTTAAACCTGCACAGCCTGGTACTGTCTAACTGAGATAGCATAGACACACCAAAGGAGGCAAGGAACAGCGAGAGAACAGTCTGCAGAGCTGTCATCCATCTCAGAGTTATTTGAACCCATGTCAGATAGAAAGGGGGGGGAGCACAGAAGACAGACTGAACCTGGCGGTAAGCTAAATAAGGGTCATGTGCTAAAGGAATTCAGGTGGAATTTTTGTCCTGGAAGAGGCATTTTGAAAGTTGGCTGACTTGTTGAGGACAGCAACAGGAGCTCCTGACATAAATAGCTTTTCCCTCTTGGCTGTCTGTTGGTGGCCTGTGACTTGCAACTGCACTGAGACCCTGCCGCTCAACAGGTGTGTCCCAATTACACAAATAAGTGCAGTTGGTCCCTGTGTTAGACATCCCTGCCACAGGGCCAAGGTTGAAAGTGGGGCTTAGCCACTGTGACCTATTTGTTCCTCTCTATGACCCTTCCAGTCAGACCTGAGGCAGGCTGGTGACAGCTTTTATGCAGATAGCAGATTTTGTCCACAGAAGAGATTCAGTCTCAGCAGGTCTCTGCAGACTTGCATTTCCAGATGAGCTCTTCAGCACTTAATATGTAGCAAAATGTGAAGGACTTTGGTGGGTTAGGATGCCCCATGCAGCTGGGAAAATATACAGTATGACATGTTGGTGTTATCTTCTGTAACACAGTATATGTTGTTGCAGGCACCGTTGTTTTGGCACATGCTGAAATTGTAGACGGCCAGTAGGAATCTCCCCGGGACGTAGTAAAACACAGAACCTCTTGCCATTGCAGAAATACCATTTCTGGTGGCAAAGGAGTTTGGCTGGGGAGGAGATCATTGAAGGCAAAAAATACTGGAGGTGAAGCTTTAGGAGGAGATGTGCTTAGTCTCTGGCTGAGTGATTCTTTCTTTTGTTGCTTTCTTTTGGGGCCCAGGCCAGCAACTGCCATGGTGGCTGAGGTCACCTGGGTCAGCGGTGCTGCGGGGGATAGTCCCAGTCTCTCACTTCAGCAGCTGGGAAGTGGACTCCAGAAGGAATATTATATTTCTTTTGGTAACTCTGCCAAGAAAGAGAGGAAATCCATAATTTGAGCAAAATACTTTAACTTTTTTTGTAGGGTGGGGTAAGGTAGGAAGGGGGAAATGAAAAATCCTTTATAATGGGTTGCTTGGGATGGCTTTTATCCTGAAACTCTCTCTCAGGCTGTAAGAAATGTTCAGCTTCTCTTTGTTAGTGTAACAAAGTCTTTGTAAAGGGAGCTTCCATCAGGAGTGCGTGCAATTGGAAATGTGCATTAGCTCAGATTGTTTATTGTACCACGTGGTTTGGGATCCTGATAGAGTGCTTTTTGGATTAATTAGCTAATAACAAAGATAGCCTCACATGTTCTGCATCATGTAACTTTATCAGCTGTTGATAATTGTGATGCCCTAGCAGAGGTGGTAAAATTATGGACTATGATGGACTATGATGGGCTTTAAGAACATTTTTCTTGAATTTCATTGATTTTTCACATTCAGTGTTCACTGGTTCCTTCATCCTGTGTTTTCTGCCATCCTTCTAGGATGTTGGGCTGTACTTCAGTTGCTTTCCGATGCAGGGCTGTGTAGGTCCTGGTAAAACCAGCAGTCCTTCCTCAGTGGGTCAGCCTTCAAAAGCCTTGAAGTTCATTGTTGGGTGGTGTCTCTCAGGACATGAATGCCAAGATCTTGATTTCACAGAGCACTTAAGCATGTATTGAATTTTAAACATATGGCTTAGTATTTTGCTGGATTGCATACTAGGAAAGGTCAAGGTGTTCATTGGCTGGTGGATAGTGGTCCCTCCACAGCATTTTACATAGCATTTGTCTTCATAAGGTGGGTTATTCACCTGAATCTTTGGATGCTCAATCCAGTTGCTGAAGTGGGAGGTACTTGGTTAAGTCAACCGCTCAGTGTAGACATGTGATGTCTGTTGATTGTCTCAGGTCATCATGGAACAATTGTTAAAGATTTGCACGTATAGAAAGTGTGTTGATCATGATTGAAGCAAAATGGTCTTTGTAGGGGAGAAAAGAATCTTTATTTTTCAAATGATTAAGTTTATATAGTGATGGCCTTTTTAACTTTCTAAGATCTGAGAACTGCTCTCGTGCACTGCAGTGATGCTCATCACCTTTTTTGATGTATTCTGGGAGTTGCTCTGGGGGATGCTGTTGAGGAAGCAAATAAAATTATCAAATTATATCTCAGCACTTGATTCCATCACTGAGCTTGATTTAACTTCTATTCTGGTATAGGGGATCAAATGTTTCTGGCCAACACTTGAAAATCATTGCTGTTCAGTCTGTGCTGCCCTGGTATTGGCAAAGGGGAGGGATGTATCAGTCCAATTTCTACATCCCCTTTCTCAGGGCCTCCATATGTTCTGTCCCCTTTCTTGCCTGTATTTTGAATAAATAAAATGTCTGGGAAATAAAAGGTGGATGCTTCTAAGACATGTTTAAACTAGCTGGATTCAGAATTGCTCTATGGAGGAGGCAGGCTGCATGAATAATATATCTGTTAACAGTAAAACAAACAAAAAGACAAAACAAACAAAACCCCCCAAAACCCCACCAGACCTCCCCCATGTACTCCTCCCCATCCAAGCCTCACCCCTTCCAGACAGGAACTGTTGATTTGCGTGAAAGAATGAGGTGTCTGTTACAGGAGTAACTGCAATAGTGAACTGGTACTGTGGGCCAAGCCAATGTGTGACCCTCTTCTGAAATTCCTCTTTCAGCAGCAGGAGGATCAAGGCCTGCCCCCCAGCTAGAAAAGTGAGCAGCAGTGCAAGATGGAGGCTGCTTTTTTGACCTTGGATTCACCTTTTTCGGAGCCTTGGAAATTACATGTAGTCTTAGTAGAGTTTGTGCATTGAGCTCAGGATGTCTGGTTGGGCCAGTACGCGTTGGGAGGGGGTTGTGGCGTGAGTGTGTTTTCCATCACTATACAAGCTGGTGGCTTAAAATCTGTACATGGGGAGAACTTAGGGTTGAGTGTGGGGAGGAGAAGTGTTTTGGAGTAATGAATGGAACTGAATGTAGGCGGAGAGCCTGAACTCTGTCTGGGAGAGTAATAAGCAATGAGGAGGCTGCTGGACCTGACCTGACTTTTCAGTGCTGTGCATTCCTCATCTCAGACGCTATCTGGCCCCAGGAGCTCCTGCTCTTTTACAAAATGAATTCCTCTTCTTGCAGCCTAGGCTAAGTCTATAGTTTTATTATTTTAATTTTTTTAAAGGGTTAGGAGAAATAAAGAGCTTGTAGCTTCTTCAGTTTTATTTGGTGTGGCTCTACTGATCATAAACTTATAGTTGCAAAGCTTTCTAGGGGATGAAAAGCTTTTCTGTGTGTGGCTTCTGTTTTTGTTTAAAATGGGTCACATGCCCAGGAATGCAGTCAAATTATAATGGTGACTAAGTGCCGGAAAGCATAGAAAAGGGGAGGGAAGGGTGAGCAGAAAAAAGGAGCCTGAGGCTATGGAAGGAAGGCTGGGAAAATGAGAATCTGGCCAGGCCCCAGGGCCAGGTTAGAGATTCCTACACCCATTAACAACCACAGGAGATGTTTATTTACAGGGAGCTAATCTTTGTCTTAAAAATGACAGAGTACCCAAAAATCCCACTTTTGGGAAGTGGGTTGGGGGCACGGTAGGGATGGGAGGAGGGAACTGATTCTGATCGGGCACCAGTCCCCATCTCTCGAGGATCTTCCCTTCATCCTATACATCTGGGAACATTGGCTGTTGAGAAGTACATGAAAGGGGGATAAACTGTTGTAATGTAGTAAGTGGTTCACAGCCCCTAGTTACAAAGGCTAGCTTCAAGAGTTTCTTCTTGTTTGTACTTTTCTGATCTTTTCTACCTAAGCAGCTCCACTGAGGATATTGAATAATTAAGTTTATGATATGAGAAAGATGGGAGCTATAGCTGCTTTTCTCCCCCCTCTTTAATCAACCCTGGATCGTGAAAGCAAAACAGATGTTGAACAGCTGCTTGAACTGGGTATGTTCATGTAGACTCTAAAGAGACCTTGGTCCCAGGTCTCTGTGGTACCTACCTTTTGTCACCTCTTGAGCTGTGTTGATCTTGGCTTGTCTCAGCTTGTCCCAATAACTTTGATTTATCTCCCAGCAACTGCTTATGAACTACAGTCTCTCTTCTAGTAACTTTGACTGTAAGTAGAGAATTTTCCAGTGATGTGGTGGAATTCTCTATCCTTTGGTGAGCTGCTGCAAAAGATAGTCCATCTTGGGGCATGTGTGCATTGGGTGGTTATACAGATGAATGAATTTTAGTTTGAACATATCTTGATTTCTAATTATTGTATCTGGTTATGTGATTGTCAGGCAGGTGAGGGTCTGGAGCAGCTTCTTTACTAGTCTTCTGGCTAGACACACTCTTCTGGCTTCTAGTTTCAGTGTTCTTCTGACTAGTGTTTCCTCCATCTGTTCTTGTATGGTGTTGTCCTTATCTTAACTGGCTTTCTTTGGTCTCTGTTAGAAGAGTGATGTCCTGTTTCTCTGGTTGTTCCGGTAGTTTCTTTCCTTGTTTTGATTATATTTTGTTTGAACTTGTGTTGCATTCAGTATACTAGATCAGGTCTTGATCAGATTTAAGGCTTGTACACTAGTTATCATCAGGGATGGCTTTCTTTGCTGATAAGCACCCACTCTGCTCAGTGTTCCTTTCTTGTCAGCTCTCACGAGTGCGCTTGCTCTAGTGCGGCTTGGGCACCGTCAATGTTTGCCAGCTCATCTTTTGTGGAACCAGAGTGAGAGCATAGCTGTGACCGGCTTGAGTGTATTTGTTGTCCATATAGCATCAGTCCTGGTTGCTAATCTCATCTCTCTTCCTTTGTCTGCAGAGCGGCTGGCATTCCAGTGAAGGAAAGGGTGAAAGTATCTCAGAACTGGAGGCATGGACGCTGCCGGAGGGAGACGGTCCTGAAATGGAAATGCAAGCAAGTGGCTCCTTTCTCTTCTGCTTTGTTCTGTGTCAGCTGCTGCAGGGCCTTGGGTTTGCATCTGTGCCCTGAAATGAGACGTTTCCTGCTCCTTGTGATCCACGGGGTCTTACAAGTGATGTCGCTGGCCTGTTTTGGATGTTGCTGGCTAGCTGGATGTGGGGTAACTGGAGTTGCTGTCTTGCACTAGAGATTCACTATGAGAGTCAAGAGCTCCTCTCTTAGTAAGAGCTTGAATTTGGCATTGTTCTGATCTGTGCAGTTCTGATCAGATTTAGCGATCTTTACTACAGACTTCAAACTGTTATGTTCCTATCTATTGCTGTGTACCATGAGCAACTTTCTGTCCTGCTCTTATAATGAGCATACCTTGATCCCAGACATGGACTCGTGTGTCCCCTCAAAATGCTTGGTTTGTCTCCCATGCTTTATCCCTGCCCCTGATTTGGATGTACAAATCTAAAATGTTAATTGCCATTCTTCTACCTTATGCTCCTTCATTCTCCTACCTTATGCTTCCCTCCTTCACTTAAAAAAAAAAAAAAAGGCATATTTGACATTAATGACAGGAGATTGTTGTTAAATTCTTGCTTGCAAAGGTATACTCAGCTTCCAAGCAAAGCATAAGATAGGTCTCTTGTCTGAACAGCACATCTAAATTTTCAGCCTTCATGTCATCAGACAGAAGGAGAAATGAGAAGGACTATGGTTTGTTAGATGCTGAAGAACAGGGACCTGCTACTTGAGCTTTCATGCCTTTTTGTGCTGTGTAGAATGAAGCAATGGATAATGTGCCACTGCTTGTCTGAAGTACTGGGAACAGCTGTAATGAGCAGAGTGGTTTTTGGTGCGGGTTGTATACCTGCCTTTGAAGTGCTTGTGGCCATCTGTGAAGACAGGCTCTGTGGATGTTAGAGATCATTACTAAACCAGTTTCCCAAGTGAACAGGCAAGGACTGATTTAATGAGGCCACCATCCAAACTGCATCCTCTAATTTTCATTTATCCTGCTTCAAATTTGTTACTTCTCCTTATGAAAAAGCCATAGGAAAAGGTAAAAAGCTAAACTGCAGCAGGAGGAGAGCCACAGAAACTGTCTGTAGTCTAGGTAAGCTGGATATTCACTTGCTTTTAGAGGACTGCGTAGGAGTGGAGGAAGGAAGGGGAAATCAAAGTCCACCTAAAACCAAAGCTGCTGCTCCAAAGATGCCTCTTATTTTTTCATACATATGATCAAGTCCCAAATGAACATTATAACCTATGCTCAACTGCTTTGTCCATGTGACTAAAAGCCTGTTATTGGAGATGAATGCAGGCAAGCAGGAACCTTCCATCTAATAAGCAATCTTGTCCTCTTGCTTGTTTCTAGTCCCTCATTGTGATGTTATGAGGTGTGGCTGTGCGTAATGGCTCTGCTGACACAGAAAATCATGACCTCTGAGGATGAACGATCTGCAAAAAAGAGGGAGATGGGTTTTTATGAGAAACCCCCCTGCTTTCAAAATAGTTTGTTCCTGAGTAGTTTGAAAACTGAAAGGCTGCTCTATGGAAAGGTTCTGGTTTTGCTCAATGGTTGCATGGACATTGGTGCGCTTGGCAATGACTGTAGAGTGGCGACAATTCCACATCCATGCCCCATAGGACATGAGCTCCATGTCTTCTTGTATCTGGCCTTGCCATATCCAGAAGGCCTGTTTGCTGATTCTCTGGTGGCTACACAAAAGCAAGATCTTCAGCAAAGAGCGCACTGCCTAACTGTGCAGTGTAGCCTGTTCTGTTTTCTGTATTTTGGTTTTGTTTCAAGAATAAATAAACTTCTTGTGATGACAGACTTGATTCAGACATTACTTGAGTGTTGTCTTCTCTTCTTGGTCTCCCAGGAAGTGAAGCATATTTTCCGCTTCAATCTTCAAAATATTTTGGAACAGCTCCTTTAGCAGTCCACTGCTCTTGGCCTGGAACCTGTCTATAGGAAGCTGCCACTGTCCCATAGATAGCAAGGGACAGATAGGGTGTATGGGCTCTTCTGAAAGATGGGCAACAGAAATCGAGAGGTTGCTCTACAATTGCTTTTGGCTCAGCAGTGGAAGAGGTGTGATTGTAGAAAAATACCTCCTCTACATGATGAGCACAAGGTTCTTGGATAGCCTCAGGCTTACCCTGCTGCTTTATGTATTAGCATACAGAGAATGCAGGAGATGGAGGACTTTGTCTGTAGGAAGACCTGTGTTATTTGATGTGACCTGCTCAGACACGTGTGAAACAGTGGCAGCTTTGTGGTCTCTGCTGGGCGTCAGCAAGTAATGTGCAGGTTCAAGACTGACTGACTGCACCAAGAGCCTCATATTGAAGGCTCTGTTAGAAATGCTTGGCATAGCTCACAAATGCCCAATAGTCTAGTTTCTTAAAAAGTACAGGGCTCATGAAGAGGGGTCAGGGAGCCTTAAGTATTTCCTATCTAAACTCACTAGACTCTTGGCCATCTTTTCTTTCAGAGATTCCATGCTTCCTTTTCCTCAGCTCTTGGTTAGAAAAATGCCAGCAATGTGATTTGCTTTGTATGTTGCTGGCGAAGCTTCACTTCTTAGCTGTGCTACTGTATTAACCCCTGCTTTTGCATGTGACCAGCAGCTCTAACCTCACAGTTTTCTTGAGTGGGCATTTGCTGCTGTTGATATGTTAACATATGCAATTTTTTTTTTTTCTTTTTGTGTAAGGGTTTTTTTTATTTTGTTGTGTTTTTTCTCCCCACCTCTGCACCCCCCAACCTGCTGTCTGTTTGCAGTTTGATGCCCTGGATGGAGCTGGATGGCGAGTATCTCTACCTGTCTCAAGCGGAGAACATCCAGGCCTACCGGCTCTGTCCAGACGGTACAGGTTTGCAGCGTCACCCTCAAGCTATCTTCTCTGGCCACCAGGAGGACGTATGTCGCTTCGTTCTTGTCAACTCCCACATCGTCAGTGGAGGGGGGTAAGTTTGGGTGAATGAAGGAGCCCAAGGAGTGTGGCAGTGAAGTTGGAAAGGTTTTGTGTAACTGCAGAGCAGAGGGGTCAATCTTGCTACACAGTGTCCTCATGCTTGGCTGTGTTCAACTGCTGCTGCTTCCTCTCTTATGATTTGGTTCTGTCCTGAAAAAGCTTCTATTACAGCAGTGGAAGAGCTGAGTCTCATGCTGTTGACCTTACAAAGCATCCTTTTCTCTTTTGAACTTGTGTAGATGTCCACAGGATTGTTTAATCGGGATTGACTGATCAGGCAAACCTGGCTGATGTGCAATTTTCATTTCTTTCCCTGTTAGAGTCAGAGTAGCTAGACTGTGTTCTAATATTCAGAACTGCTGGTTAACTGGGACCGCAGTGGTGCATAAAGCTTTCTAGAGACAAGTGCATGGGTATTAGACCTACTGATATAATTGTGGAGAGGGGGAAAACTGCCAAGCATTATAGCACACACACACTTCTCCAATTAGTTTTGCATTTGACTGGCCTTTTTCAATTACAGCAAATGACAGAACTGTTATTTATAAAGTTTTAGCTGTTAATATACACAGCACTTAAGCACAGAATTGGGAGATGCAAGCATGGCTGTCTGCCCTGGATATCTTGAGACTCTCCCCTGTAGCCCAAAATTCAGGTGAAAATGAAGGCATACATTTAAAATTCCAGTAACTGTATTGGTTGAAAAAAGTCTAAATGTCTTTGTAGTTAATTCAAAGCGCGATACCCTGCACGACTGCTCTGAAATGAATGAAAAGCTGAGGCTTGGACATGGGTGAGAATGACCTCTCACTTGTTGCTTTACTCCAGCCATTCAGCGTCCAGCCAGGGTTCTGGCAAGCTCAAAGCAGTAGGAGGAGGAATGGCTGCTCTGCTAGTTTCTGCAGCTTAACACAAAGTGGAGGGTGGAAAGATAGCCAGGAAAATTTTTATGTGAGGCAGATCAGGCTTTGACTGGCCAGATGTGGGACTGCAAGAGAACAGGTGATTGTGAGGAGTGGAGGATTAATAATGCTGCATGAATTTCAACTCCCATGAGAGATCAGTCCTGGTCTTTTTGTGACACTCCTAAGCACTAATGGAAGGTGCACGGCCAAGGGAGGTGCAGCTGATACAGATTCCTTGCCTGGGGATTTGTTTTTTAGAGATGGAAATATTGTCCTTCACAAGATCCATGGCTCCTACAGCGTCAAGTTCTCTGCGCATGAACAAGAGGTGAACTGTGTGGACTTCCAAGGTGGCCTCATTGTCAGCGGCTCCCGGGACAGAACAGCAAAGGTGAGCAGTGATGTTCCAGCAGCTGCAGGTGCTGCTGCAGAAGTGACCTCACGGGTCTTGTGCCATGAATGTTTAAGTGTGAGCAGAACAGTTGTGAGCCCTGTCTTGTGTGTCTGCAGGAGGAGCACTGGGTATCTTGGCATAGGCTCATGTCTCTGAAAAGGTGCTTGCAGTGCCAAGCTTTTAAGAAAGAGATTTGGCAATACTTAGCTGCTGGTTTAAACTAGGAAGTGCAGAAGGTGGCAGCTGATGTTTTGCTTCTTTCACTGTACATCTGTCTAACACTGTAGCGGAGATCCATGCCAGTTAGTCTGAAATTCGCCATATGTATCTCAAGCACATCCTTGCTTTGTGATGCAGTGCTGCTTCACATACTCTCTGTTGTATATTTGATCTCTTTAAGGGATAGCATGATGTCTTTTCCAAATCTGTGGGGTTGTGGTTTATTTATTTGTGGTTTGTGGTTTGGTTTTTTTGGTTGGGCTTTTTTTGGGGGGCGGGGAGGGGGGCTGTTTGGGTTTTTAAATTTTTTTTTTTTTGTGGTTCTTGGTTTGCAAACCAGGAGTGAAGTTAGACCATGAATACTATTACCTCACATTTTTCTCTTCCAGTTGGCATCACTGAAACCTGTCACATAATTTTTGGCTATTTCTTTTTGAGGCAGGACCTTGTTGATTTTTGTCCTTCTGGACCTGGTTGGCAGTGCTGTATTCCTATATGGACCTGGAGAGTTGTTCTTCTGAGCTGTAACCAGCTTTGGTTTAGTAGTTTAGGAAACTCCACGTAGGTGTTTCACCCTTGTCCTGCTAGCATGATGCAGTACCTGTAGCGTCTTCACAACCACTCGTTTCATTGTTAGAAGTGGTTGCTGTATTTTAAAAGCTTTGGCTGATGGATACTCTTAGTCCCTGATACATATCGTAGAGCATTAATTCGGGTAAGAGGAAAAACTGCTATTCCTGTTTTGCAAGAGGGGAGGTTGGGGCAAAGAAAGACCTAAATGTCTCTTTCAGGGTTTTTTAGGAGGTGTGTGGTAATGGGTAGCTATCTGACAGGCTGCTGAGCAGCGTGACCCTATTTATTCTTGGCCCTTTTGTATGGGTGTACTCCTGGGTAAAATCACTCCCAAGTAGAACAGTGTTCAGATGCAAAGGGCACTGTTGGGGATGCTGCTTGCCTCCTGGGAGCAAGGCCTTGATGCTGCTTTGTCTCACATTTAAGTAGGGCTGCTCCTCTCTGTTCTGTGGAGCGTCTTTGCTGGGAGAGTGCCTTCTTGCTGCTTCCCCAGCAGCTGGAGGACAGAACTCCCCGACCTTGAGAACAAATTCCTGAAGGCCAGAGGGGAATTTAAGGCTGTCTTTCTTGGAGCTAGTGTGAGATCTTGCCCACCCAGTGCTCTTCACAGCATAGGCTCTAGGGATGTTCACCTCTTTTTTTTTTTTTTATCATCTCTTTTGTAGGCCGCCTTGTTTGCGTGAATGAGACTCTTGGAGGGTGGAAGGGAATCCCTACCAGCCTTTTAAAGGGACTCTAAGTGTCTAAGCTATTGAGGGCTCTGCTGAGTGTTGATTAGGACTAAGCCCTGAAGAGCTGCTAATGTACATTCCTGTGTGATAGGCACCAGATAGTGTGCTCTGAGCAATATTTTTAACCTGTAGGAGATAGGGATGCCTTAAAAGAGTTAAGCTTTGCTGCTGCTTTTGCTGACACTAGGTGCTAAATTCCCCGCTGACAAGAATAGCCTGCAATCCTGGGCATTATCAACAAACAAACAAATAGGGCACTCCCAGCTTTGAAGTCTTGAAGTGAAACATTGAGGGTCAGTTACAGAGAACTGGGGGGCTCGAGTCCTGTGGGACAAGAATGAGGGCAAAGCGGGGAAAATGAGAGCCACAAGCAGAGGCCCCAGCAAGAACCTGGGGGACTTTATTAGGACCAAGAAACAAAGTCGGGGGGGGTGTGGTGAACTGGCGGAAGGGGATGTGCATGTATGCACAGATGGGGGAGGGAAGAGATTCACATTGTCAGTGAGCAAGGGGGCCTGTTTGAAAATAGCCTGGGGTACACTTAAGAAACTTGGTCGAAAGGAGGTGGGTTTATAAAAAAAACTATTTTACAGGATAGCAAACAATTAATTTTATAGATAATATGAATGGAAATTTTCCAGTGATGGTACAGGGTCTTCCCACACTGTTCAAGAGAACAGCAGAGGTTTGAACAAATCCCACTTCTTGTTTATTTAACTACAGAAGATGAGAAGTCTCTGTGTTGAGTGCTGCCCTAGAGAACATGTGGTAATGGGGGTGCTCTCTGTTACCAGTGGGATGGAAGGTCATACTCATAAGCTGAATCTCTGTGTAACTTTTAAGTGCTTGTTTCTGCCAGTGATTGAAGGCTCTGCTCCTCAAAAATAAGTAATGGGAATTCAGGGAGAGGATCTCAGGGGAGGTGAGCATGTCAGTTTTGGCAGCTCTTCCAGCACAACGTTAGCAGCATGCGTCCTACCTTCTGCACCTTCTGGGTGATGTGGCATAACATGGATCTCTCTCTTTAGGTTTGGTCCCTGTCCGCGGGCAGAGTTGGGCAGTGTCTACATACAGTGCAGACAGAGGATCGAGTGTGGTCCATTGCTATCAGCCCATTATTAAGGTAACTGAGATCTCTTTATTCCCAATTTCCAACAGAGAGTAGTAAAGGAGTTGGGTAGGCTGTGTGTCTACAAATCTCTCCAAGGCACCAGTGTGACACTTCAGGGACTTTTGATGTGGGTGGAGGCTGATCAGGTGCCTGTGCCTGCAGCAGGAGCTCAGGGAAGAGTGTGTGGTCTTTGTTCCCCAGAACAGCTGAGTGGTCTCCTCATAAAGAGGCTGTGAAAATGGCCCTGTGTTCCTGTTACTGTCCCAGGTGGGACCTGTTCATTCTTACTTGCAGAGCGAACTCTCTGACTTACTCTGCTTTGCTAATTAGAAGCAATGAGCTGGATCCTCTTGAGGTTTTCTGTACTGAAAAGATGCCAACTTGTATTCTCATTCTCTGGCAGAAGAGATGCCAAGAAAAAAAGTCCCTGCTTTTTTGCTTGGGAAGATAGCTTGGAGCTGTGTGCCGTGGTTAGTGGTAAATTGAGCATGCTGGACTGGGAAGGATGAAAGTGGAGCTCAGGGATGAGATTTTCCAGCCTCTACTGCCTGTAGCCCTGTGCTTCTGCTATGGGTGTAATGTTACAACTACAACTTCAGCATGGGAGGCAAGGGCAGTACCTACACCAGTGTCTTCCAGGGTGTTTTTCAAAGTACTTCTGTTCTTGAGGAATTAAAAATCTGAGAAACTTAAACTCTCGCTGTTAAAATCTTCCACTAGCTAGCAACGATCTGTCTCTTTGGTGGACTGTTAAGCTGGTCTTCTGCATTCTTCCTCAGCCTTCCTCAAGGGAGAGGTGGGGAAGAAGAGCTGTTGTTGCTGTCCATGTGATATCTACAACTAGTGAATTTTAGGCTTGTGCAAAACCAAAATACTTCCCGCAACTGCTGTCCTCATTAGATTTCCAAGCTTGTTTTGCAGGCAGCAGAAACTTAGTGGTACAGAGCTAATGGCACTTCAGGGAAATGACCCTCAAGGCCTGCTGTGATTTTGCTGTTCCCTTGTCCCATTGCTCCGAGTGTTTGAGACAGATAGTGCTTTTGAAGAAGTGCCATGTGCATTAATATTGCTGCAAGATGTTAGATAGAAGCCCTTTGCTGTCTTCTGTGCTGCAAGGGCCTCTTTTCTAGCAGACAGGCTCTGGCTCTAGCACCATGGCTGGTTAGAGCCCAGTGACATGCTGCTTCCTACTCCTAAGTGATGACCTACTGAGGTGGCCTCTTGTCAGGACAGTGTTCCTCTCCCTGGTGTGCACGCTTGTGCACACTCTCTGTCACAATATTTACCCACTGTCTCCCCACCCCTTCTTTCCTCCCTGTGGAGTGATAGATGGGAGGTGGTGGAACAGCTACCCCATGAATAAGTGGGCTTAAATTGTGCACTCTTTTTTTTTTTTTTTTTTTTTTTTTTTTTTTTTTATGAGACTCTGGACTGTACCAGCCTCCCCCGCTAGCCCACTCTACCACCCCCACTTTACCCTTCCATATTTTGGGGAGGGGTGTGTGTGGAGAATTAGAGCCAATTAGCCACGTCATTAATTCTTCAATTTGATGGCTGATATAGCAGGGCCTGAAACACGCTGCTGACCTCGTATAATGGGAACCCTGCTCCTTAACATATTGACGATGGGAGAAGTTAATTAAAATTCCACAGAGAGAAGGTGTCGGCTAACCTATAAACCTGTCGCTTCTCAGAACAAATCGCAGCCATCCTAGAAGAGAGAGAGGATCAGAGCAGGAGGGCATGTGGTGGGGGAGGGCCAGGGCAAGGGGCAGGGGAGATGAATTTTTCACTAATAGGTTTTATTGCTTGCTGTCTAATGAGGGTGTGTATCAAAAAGATAATATCTGGTTTCTAGCAAGGTCTGCTTTGGGGAGCTCTGTGGTTTCTGTTTTATTTGCAAGAGCCCATATTTCACCTGTATGCATTCCCTATGCACTTGTGTGTGACGCTTCTCCTCCCTTGCAGTCCCCATCCTTCTTGCTGGAGCTTGGATGTATTTGTTCCTCAGTGAGGCTGAATGTGGCCTATAATCTCCACTTCCTCCTAAACATTTGACGTGCCCTTCCGATTCTCCCTTCTCACTTGTGCTGATATAAACTGAGAGGTCCTCAATAAGAACAGATAGTTCTGCTGGTATAGAACTGCTGTAGAATCAGGCTCCAACCACCTAAGTATTTTGGCCCATCGCTGCTGAGAACCCACCAGTTCTCTCTACTGTGGACACATAGAGCTCAGGAACAGCTCAGAGCAGTTGTGTGTGGTGGGGTAGAAGCAGGGAGAGCTCCTCTAGCTCTAGCCATTTGAAAGTGCTTTGGAGAGGCTGCAGTTTCCTGACCTGGATGTTTGCCAGGACTAAGACTCTAGAGTAGTCAAGGTTGTATTCTTACTGAACTTCAACTGTTAATGAGCAGGACTGAAATTTTTCTTCTTGCTTTTCAGTGATATCTCCCTCTGTGTGAAGCTGAAGCTTCCTTAGAAAGTATCCCATGCGCTCCTGATCCACAGCTGGGTTTTCTGCTGTGTCTGCTATAGTCCTGCTCTAATGGGCAGTGCCTGTACACCCAAACTAAACTTCAGAGACTTGTGCTCTTAAAGTGCGGCTCCTCTGGCTTCAGCCATCTCTTTTGGGTATTCTCCTTCGATTTGTCTGCAGTTTCCCTGTGGCACTACAGAGATCTTCCTGCAGATGTGCTAAGCTAGGGAGGAGACTTCCTTGCTATCTGTGTAGTGATGCTGGGCTGGATGCTTGGAGGGTCTGCAAACAGAACGATGCCCATAAGGGAGATTAAGTAGGGTAAAAGGCAGTAAAAGTGTACCAAGAGTACTGGATCTTCTCTTCTTACTGTGCAGGGGAGAATTCTGATTAGTCCTTTGTATAACCGTTTCAGCCATGGAAGTACCTTTGCATCCATGTGTGTAATTGGAGCTTCATTGCTTTAGGGATCCCTAACAGTGCCCTGCACGGTAGCGGGGATAGGGAGGGCATTGTGTTCCTTCTGGGTTTTCAGCAGGTCTTCTGCATAGCTGTACTGGGCGGTGTGCTTGGAACAGCAGGTCCCATGTTGCCTGTCACATCAGGGACTAGAGAAGAGTCTGAGAGTATCCTTAAAATAGGGTGCCTCAGCTTGCTCCAGCAACTGTTTTAACTGGTCTCCAAAGCTGACCTTCTCTATGAATTAGTAAAATGCTGTAGTTACAGAAAGGCTGTGTACCCTAAACCATGTTTCTTAGCTGCTTGTAATCCCCTTCTCCCCGAGTTCATTTGCCTTTTGAACTCTGCGTCATGCAGATGTTAAACTTTCATTTACTGGTGCTTACTGCAGTGACTGATGTGTGCTCAGGGACCAGGGCAAGCCTGAGTGCAGTGGACCAATTCAAATGTGCGAAGTGAGGCAAACCCAGGGGTTTCTATTGGAATAGTGGCACCTTCATGCTTTGTGATTCCCAGAGGTGGCAGTAGCCAAGGAAGAGAAGTGACCACTGTACACTGTTTAATTTGAGGGATAGGTTTATGGAGAAAATGAGGTCCAATTGCCTGGCATTTATGGCTGCAGAAACATAAGGCTTATGATATACGTTGTACTACTGAAATGTTCCTTTATTTAGGGGAAAACTTGTTGCAATTTTTTTCCCCCCTGATGATAGAGAAGCTTGTAAACTGGAGGGGAAAGAAAAAGGTGGACCTTGATCTTAAATTCATTACTAATCTTGGATTCAGAAATTCTTTGGTGTTGGATTGAAAAAAAAAAAGTATTCAAATCTAAGCCGGCTTCTCCTGCTGGGTCTGGCCATTGACATCTGCTATTTAGATTTTAAAATATTTATTGTGAGCTGGTCTTCCCATGTTGTACTTAAAATGTGTCAGATTTTAAAACCAAGAAAAAAGATGATGGAAGCACAAAAATAGTTTTCAATATGCAACTATAAATAGAGAGCTAGGAAACCTTTGGTGCAATTTGGGGCAACGTCAGGCAACCATAATGTGCCCTATTGCGGCAGAGATGTGCTTTGGGTGTGTAAGCCCAAAAGATGCTCTCTCCTTTTCCAGCTGTCATTGCTCTACTGCAGTACATGACCTCTCCTTGCCAATGTTGCCTTGGTGAAGTGCAGGTTTACTCCAGAGAGGAGGAAAGTTTGTATCAAAGACTAGCTATCTGCATTGAATGTTTAAAGGAAAATGAGTAGTTCTGTGAGCAGCTGAATTTAAAAAGCCAGGCTTGCTCCATCTCTTCTACTTATGCAGTGTTGTAGTTGAGACCTGACTCCTATTTTAACATGCTAATTTGAATCTCTGTTAACCTAATTGCCTCTCTCATGGAATATTATGGGGAAGTAATATCTGGGGAGACCTCTGTCCCTGTGGACAACCTCAGACAAACTGTAAAACATACCCAAAACTTGCTGGGGAAAGGAAGGAAGAGAAGGGTTACTGACAGGCACCTTGACTGAATGGGCCTCTCTTCCATTGGAAACAATCAAAATGATTAATTTTGAGGGCTTCTTTTTAACGCTGTCTGGAAACTTTCTGTGAAGGTGAAACAATCTGATCTTGCAGATTGCGCTAGAGCAAAAGAACCCACTTGAGTCAGAGCAACTTTGCAGTGGTTTTAACTGTACAGTTGAAGCCCCAATGTGCAGCAGTTAAAATGCTTGATAATGTTCCCCCCACCCTCATTTCTTGCTCCGCTTTTATCAGCAGATATCCCCTACTGCATATCAAGATGAGCTGTTGGCTGTCATGGTGCTCTGTTTTGACCTAACTTTGTGCAGTTAATCTCTCTGAGTCTGCTAGGACTTGGGACAAGTATCTGGGTTTTATTCTGGTTTGTGCATCGCCAGCAAAATAGCAGGCAGCAATAGCTCTGCTGTCCTTAGGGATCTCTGTAGAGCCTGGTTGGTTTGAATAATTGAGAGGGGACTCTGACCTGCAGCTGTTTCTTAAGCAGGGACAGGAAGAACCTGCTCAACTGTGAGATCCCAAGATGGACTTGCAGAGTTAGTGGTGGCGTTAACTACCATCTCTTACTGACCTCGGAGAGTGATCTGGATGCGGGTTTCTAGGTATATGCAACAGTTGTAACTGACTTGGTGCTCTTTCACCCCAAAACTGAAGAGCAGGAAATGAGTATCAGTTTCTCTCCTCTGGAGCTAAAATGACATCTGTGTCTTATCCATGTGCCCTGACTGTTCCCTTGATGATGGGAGGAAGAAGACTTTGTTTTACCTTCTTAATTGTGTGATAATGACTCTATTTGGTCTTCTTCACATGGGTGAACACGTGAACATACGTGTCCTTTTTCCCTCTCCTCTAGAAATAAACACATGTGCAAACGCTTCTGTAAGTTGAGGAACTGTGCAACTTACCTTTCTTCACTTCAGTTTCTTTCCTTTGCCCTCAAGCTGACTGATGATGTGCTCCCTTTTTGTCACTTTTGGCCAATACTCTAATGTATATATTTTCTATGACTGTGTGAATTGATTCAGTAGTGGTTGTGGGCAGGTGAGCACGTTTTGGGAGGCAGTAGCTAACTAAGTTAGAACCCAGACATCTGTTTCTAATCCTGTGGAGCTGTGTTGCATATTGACTTTTTTTTTTTTAATGCCCCTGCAGTTTTTTCTCATCTTTCCCATTGCTTGAGGGGAAAGCCTGTCCCTGAAAGCTTGGGGGAAGCATCTTTCTTGTGCTGCTTGGTTTGCACAGGAGAACCCATGTCTGTTTAATCGATGTGACAGAAGAAACTTAGTTGAGGGGGCTGGCAGCCTTATGGTTTGAGGTTTCTATTTCCAGTTTGCGATCGTTTTCTCTTTGCTTTTTAAATTTGCAGGGGGAGAAGGTAACTTCACCAGACCTTAGCTGCTGTTTACCTTTGCTCGGCTGTGCAGTGTGCCTTTGTTTTTCCACCTTTGATCAGTGTCCTGCCAACAGATAATTTAGCAATTGCATCCCAGGGTGGAAGTGTGGAGTTAATGTTAAAATTAGGGTTTTTTTCCTTTCCTAACTTCTCTGGCTGATGGAGCAGAGAAGGGGAGAGGGGAGGTGAAGGGGGCCATAAATTCTAGACCTGGTGATTCTGCTCCTTGTAGAGAAACGAAAGCTTCTGATGTCTCTTCAGCACTTTCATTAACATTTAAATTAAGGGTTTGTTTTTCAGGCAACTTCAGTCGCAGCCCTTTCATAGCCTGACACATGGAGGCTGTTCTCTCTTTCTCTCTCTCTTTTTCCAGCTTGCAAATCAGTGTACAATAGTAATCACTGCCATATTTTTTTTTTCTGATCTCTCAGGAGGGCAGCGACCTGACAAGCTCTACCAGAGGTTCAAAGAGAATCAGCAACTGAGTGCAAAGGTAGATGGGCAGGAGGATGCCAGGTTTCACTCCTACAATTAGAGCAGTGTCTGTTCCCTCCCCTGCCTTTCAAAGGGCTGCTTTTAGGGGTGGGGAGGGACCAAGAGGGATGGACCTTTCTTGCACGGTGAGAGCCCCAGGTGCAGATGCCTCTAACCAGGCTCAGCTTCCACTGTTACTCCTCCCAGATGGGGCTGGAGGTGTCACTCAGAGGATGAGAGCTCATGCCCTGAGGTGGGAAGTGGAGCTGTAGTGTCCTAAGATAGCAGCCTAGCCCCTCTAAAGGAGTGTTGATTCACTCTGAGGACAGCAGGAGGCTGGTCCTCAGCCTGCCATTGGCATTTGAAAGGAGGGTGATAGTGGAGGATATTGCCCTGAAGTAAGAAACTCACCTCTGTCTTCTGTGCTGCAGTGCTGAAGTTATGTCTGCTCTGAGCACTGCACCTTATTGTAACAGTAGAGGAGATAGCTGCTTTGAAGTGTCCATTTGGATCTTGGCTTACAACAGCCTAAACCAGGCCATGCCTTGCTGTAGCTAAGTAAGTTCTGGTATAGGAGCTAGTTGGTTTAACATCCAGAAGAAAAAACTGTCTTCCACCTGCTTTAACAATTGTGTAAGAGCTAAGGAACAAGGAGACAGTTTTAGGAATGGCAACAACTTGCAGTGGAGAAGCAGTATAGTAGGATTTATGTAAACACATGAGTCTTTGTCCCAAAGCTCTTTTGGAGCCTTCTACTTCTCATCCCCCACTCAGTTGGTCACCACTGGTAGGCTGTTGTCTTTTGTGGGTGCTCTGACAGGAGTCGGGGGACTCTGAGTAGCACTGAACTGGTGTCTTTCATGAGCTAAAAGTGGATAAAAGGCAGAGGAAAATGAGCCAACACATGAGCAAAGTGTTTAGCATAATGAAACCTGCAGCTTGCTTGCTGCGACTGTCACACTGTTCATGTCTTCACTGTAGCATGACCCCAAATTTGCTTGCCTTTCACTAAGAGCTTGATCCAGACGGGCTTTGAAGGATGCCAACAGGATGAGAGCAGCAAGCTGGCAGTGGGATCGGGAGGGGTATTTATTCCCTGCGTGCTGGTAGATATGGTGCATAAAAAGGAGTGCCAGAAGTTTCTGTTTCTTTAAGATTGGTCTTATGTGTGCTGGTGGTGGCCATGATTTGTACCATGTGGCTCTTCTGCAGGACCTAATTCAAAATCATGCACTTGCAGAAGCCTCCTATATGTGCTGGAAAATGTTTCTGTTCTGGGGTTTGGATTTTTTTGCCCTTTTGTGTGAACTACCACAGACTGTAGTCTGTCACTTCTTGTGTCACTGTTGTCAGGTTGAAGGATCGTGTCTAACTGTTTTGTTATTGAGTGTATGGTGATGGCTCTCAGACAGTGAGTGATACAGAACAACTTTTCAGGGGCAGGTGATCTTGTCCATATTCCAAGTGCTCTGGAGCTGTGTGGTGGGTTGTGCTTCTCTGATCCCATCTGACCCATGCTCTGTTTCCTACCACCCATCTGATTGCTCTGTCACTGCAGATGGGTCCTAACTCTTCTCTGAGAGATTTCTGCATAGTCCTAAGAACTACCATCAACATCATCTTGGTATCTTCATCCTGTATAATGCAAGGAGGATTCAGAATGTCTGCTCTGCACTGCTGGCATCCATCCACTCTTCCAGGTGCTTCAGCTTTTGGAGGTTCATAGGTTCATGCCCACTGAGGTTTTTCTTCTTCAGTGCCCAGTGTCGGATGGTGCTGACCATGTTTCATGAAGCTCACAG
This sequence comes from Fregata magnificens, assembly GCA_013389945.1. Taxonomy (NCBI): domain Eukaryota; kingdom Metazoa; phylum Chordata; class Aves; order Suliformes; family Fregatidae; genus Fregata; species Fregata magnificens. Next base: position 197,588 of record WAAD01012284.1, on the reverse strand, counting down.
CCTGTGCAAACCAAAGCTATTGGGAATGGGAAAAGAGGATGTTTAGTACTTGTCACACAGGGTCCTCTATCATGACTTCTGAGCTACCTCTAGTGTTGCTCAGTCTGTAACTTTTCAATGAGAAAAGCTTTTAATTTAAGCTCTTCTGAGGCTGGATGCCAGCACGGAGCCCAGCTCGGCTGCCCCAGCCATACTTGGGGCAAGTGTGCAGCGGCACTAACTGGGGTAACTCCTACTAAATTCTCTTTGGAAGCTCCACTGTATTTATGGGTAGGGAGAGTGGGGGGATGCCTGCCCTCCCGCCTTCCCCCATGTTGTCTCAAAAGGCCCTGGTGCATCTTTGATTAGGTGTAGGTCAAAAGAATTTCCACATCGTGACCTTAATAACTGGGGTTGATTGGCAGGCAGTCTGCGGAGAGGGAGCAGCCTGTCCCTTTCATCTCCCTTGGTGCCGTGCTGGGACAATGGGCCAGCATATTTTCCTTGTTGTTCCTCATTTGAAAAGGGTCTGGTATCTCTACTAGGTACCTGTGACATGGGGGTCTTGATTGGGGTCTCATAAAGGGCCCTGTCAGTGTGTCCAAAGGCCAGGAATACAAAGGCGATCAGTGGGTGGGGGTCTCAGCTGACCACTGAAGAAGGGAGGGGAGGGTCCTGGAAGCAGTGGAGGGAGAAGCAACCCCTGATGGGAGACCTTAAAGGGGGGAGGGGGGGGGGAGGCGGCCCATTTTTGTCCCAAACTCATCAAGCACATCTGCAGAATTGTCCCAGCCGCTGCCTCCCAGTTTCAAAAGAAAATGATCGTTTGATAAACCGTCCTGATTCACCACTTTCTCACAAGGGAGGGAGACCCACCTTTGACCTCTATGATTTCACATTGGGCCCAGCTCCCCCCCCATCCAATTGCTGGAGAAACTTTGAAATGCATCCCTTGCGCTCCCTNCCTCCTCCTCTTCCCACCACCCCCACCTTCCCCGCTCTCCCGCTTTGTAAAAAAGCAGGCGTACTGCTTTAGAGTTTAGGCAAGTAATTAGTAAAATCTTTTCTGCAGCACAATAAAACTGCAGCAGTTGGTCTGTATATTCCCACAATTTACATACTTGTGGGCATTCGAGAAAACAGGTGGCATTCCCAGTGCATCGCTGCCTATGAAAATCACTTGGAAGGCAGGGAGGGGAGGGGAGGGTGCTGGGACCCGCTCGCTCCTGCGAGCTATAGGAATGTGCATGAATATATTAAAATGTTTTCACACAATGCTTGTATTTTCCAATGGGAAGAGGCATCTTCTGGATGAAAGGCGGCTGGCCCAGACACAGGCCTCTTCCAAACGTTCTTTCCCACTCGGGGTTTGTTCGCATGGACCAGATAGAGAGGGGGCCTGCTGGGGGGAGGAAAGGGCAAGGGTGCTATCTATGAAGAGTAAATCTTTGTGTTTCCTACCCGCTCCACGTTTGTGGTCCCAGAAAGTCGAGTTATGAGGGAACCGTGTCTGTGGAGGGGGGCAGGAGGGGGGATCATCAGGACTTTCTGCAAAAGCTTTTGGAGGCATTGCAAACATAGAGAAGAAATAGCTTGTAACGGAGCATATAGCTCTCTGACTGACAGGATTCAGGGGCTGCAGCAGGAAATGACTGAGAGCAAGCTGGCTATCTTGGGCAGTATTAGCAAAGTGCCTATTAATAACAGAAAACACTCTTGTAGTACTTTCCAGCTTCATCTTTTTGTCCAAGAACAGGCTGCTCAATGCTTAGCCTGGGCAATATATCCAGCCGTTCCTTTCCTTTTTCCAAGAGGGTAGTTGTTCCAGGCTGTGCCACAGGTAGAACTCAGCAGTTCCCACTCCATTTCAGTTGGGGACCACTTAGCTGCATTGTCCCCAAAGAGGTTCTTTAGGCACTTTCAACTTGTAGGGTGTTGACAACAGATGTGTGGTGAAACTTGTGTCTAGAGAGTGTAGATTAGGGATTTCCTTTCTAATGGACAAGAATTGAAGGAGAGAATTGAAGTGAAGAGAGGGAGAGGCTGAACACAAGTAATTAATGTCTTGGCTTAGGAGCAGGGGGTGCATGTAGGGAAAACCCTGGGTTCAGCTCCAGGGATACTGTTTTGTTTGAGAATACTGGGGCAGGCTACAAAGGGACCTCGTTGGAGGAAACAGAGGTAGGTTGGTGTCTGGATTTTTTTTTTTAAATAATATTCTTCTGGTGAAAATGCCCTTTGAAATTTCTGTGGGAAGTGGTGTGGCACCAGCATGGTGATCTGGATGCCTGTCTCAGATGTGCTACATATACAGCCTTTGTAGAAAGCTCTTCTGGGCAGGCATCCTGTCCAGATGGATTCTGCCCTGAGGATTTACAAGCCTGCCCACGGTCAGCCAGAACCACAGCAGCACAAATTTATGGATGCCATGAAGAGCTATTCCAAAGCCCACGCTACCCAGCTAAAGCCTCTGCTCTCCTGAAGGAACTTATCAAAACACAGGCTCCCAGAACAAGGCATAACCGATTTAGAGAGGAGTGGGAAGAGCTTTACTGAGAGTTTCTCCTCAGCTAAGCCAACTTTCCTTGTCCTTTCTGACCAAACTCTCTCTGTGACAGGTGGGAGAGAACGTATTCCCTAGCCCTGCAAAGAGCTAAACAATTCAGCATCTCAAAACCTTTTGCAAAAGGGTATTATTGCATGGCAACTGTTCCTAAAATGGACCTGCAGAAAGTAGTAAAGCTCTGTAATGCTGTTTCTCCCAGCTGGCCTACACTGGTCATACTGGTGTTGGTCATGGTGCAAAGGTCTTTAACCTTTTGTTGGAAACAACCAACAACCCAACTGGCAAGAGGGCTTACTTTTTATTTTTAATTATTGTCTTCCCAATTCCCTGCTCCTCCCCTTCATCTTTCTGAATTTCTTAAAGAGGCAGTGGAGGGAAAAAAGCTTTGGTTTTTGTTTGGGAAGGGGGTTAGGAAGGGCAACGTGGCCCCTGCAACCTCTCATAGGGGTGTCTTGTCAGGGCGCGGCATGAAGGGCACAAACAGATCATAACCTTTAAATGAAAATGCGATGGAGGGGAGAGATGAAAGCAGTGAAACAAATTAGATACATCTAGAGGGGGTGCTCAACTGGAGAAAATTAGCATTTCTTCCTAATTGGAGTGCAGGGCATTCCATTACAGGGTTTCATTACAAGGAGGGAAGCACTGGGCCGCTTTGGGGGATCCCCCCCTGCCCTCAGTTCTTCTAAAAGTAAAAAATATATTTGAGAGAGAACTGAGAAAAGACTGAATTTATCAGAGTGAAGGTTTCAGACTGCTGCAGGAAGAGGAATGATAGTAAAGCACCAGTTCTCTCTTTATTAAGAGAAGAAAGTGATGATAGTGTGCATGTGAAGACAGGTGCTAGTCCTAGTTTTCCTGAAGGAAACTAAAAAGTTTACAGGAGGCTGCAGGTGATGGTAACTTTCTGATGCTAGTACTTGCTGAATCAAATTTATAGACTGTATCCAAAATCCACTAGTTTGTTTGAAATATAGGGATATATGTTTTATGTCTAAGATCAGTGGAGTCAATTCAAGCTTGCTTTACACTGCATATCAAGTCCATGCTGTGCAAAGCACCTGTTCAAGGCATGTCTGTCTGTCTGATTCTGCCTCTAACTAGAGCTATTGTATCCAACAGGAATTTGGATATATCCCTGGGAAGGCAATGGCTGACTTCCAGTGCAGCGTGTCTTGTGGCTGCACTGGGGCTTGTGCACAGCTTTGTGGTCCAAAAACCTTGTGCCAGCTTGAGAAACAGGCATGCATGGATGTTCTTTATATGTGCATGTTTATGTATAAATGGGTGCTAAGAATAACTTGGAGGCAATACAAGGGACAAGGTTTTGAGTTGCATCTCTGGATTAGGAGTAGCGGGAAACAGTTTCTTTTTTACAAGCAGGGACTGGATTATTTATCAGTCAGTGCTCTCAGGAAAGGGGGAGAAAAAAAAGAAGGAAAAAATAGAAACAGACTTGCTTCAGGTGTGTGGCATGCAATGTATGTTGCTCCGCAAATCTACAGTTACAAAATTCCCTGTTCCAGTTCAGGAGAGGGAATATATAAGCATAGGAATGTAGATTGTAGGAAACTGCTGAAGGAAGGGTCCTGTCTGCACAGAAGGTGGTTCCTAGCAGGGTGGGAGGATGTTTACAGCAGCAGTGCCTTCATCCTGGGCAGGCTCTGTCATCTGTGCGCCCAGGATGAGGTTGCAGATGATAGGAATTTACAGAATTCATAAATGTAAATCTCTGACTTAACACTTGCTGCTGAATTTTGGCATTTTGACACAGACACTGCCCACAGGAATATCTTCAGGCCTAGAGAAAATACTGTTAAAAGTGAAAGCATGGCTCAGAGATGGGCTTCTCCTATATTAGGTCTGGCACACATCAGGATGATGATGTTTCCCATCCCAGCCTTCTCCAGCCACTTCAGTTCTCACAAAAGATGATTCTGCTTGGCAGACTGTTTAAAATGAGCAAATGCATCAGTCTGGTTCTAGATTAGTAAAGCAAACTACTTTTGAAATACTGGGGGAGGTAGAGAGGAGATGGGAGCAGGACCGGAGAGGCTGGAGTTTGCAGAGAAGCAAATGACTAGGAGAAGATAGTCAGGCTTGAAGGGAAACAGGTTCCTCTGAGGAATGGGAATTTCTCCTCAATGTGTGCAGTTGTGCATCTGGCTTGTGTGCTAATATGCTTTAAAATACAGCATGCCAGAGTGCCTCTTGCCTGTAGCTAAGCTTCAGCCTTCCTGGGTAGCTGGCATCCTGCATCTCTGCTGCGAGTGGAATTGGGCACTGGAAGTGTGTGGACAGAATTGTGTGGCTGTGACTCTCTCCTTGGCTCCGTTGCCTCTGGTTTCTTTTCAGAGCAGTGTGAGACTGCCCCAGACTGGAAGGTATATTGGAAAGCCTGTTTTCTCTGTGTAGTGTTGCCTGTAGTGTGTTCCGTGGTTCATTATTATTATTATTTGTCAGGTCTTCTCTACCTTCCCTCCCACCTGCACGAAGCACAACCACTGCAACCTCTTTCTTGCTCTAAAGAGGTGTTGTGGATTCATGATACTCCATTCACCATCTCTGCACATGCCTGCGTGTGGGATGTACTCTTGCTGCTTTGTAGGCATCCTGACACTTCACAGATGCAGGGCTAAGTTGGGGCCAGGTATTATAGCCAGCTTTTAATGTGCATTGCCCTGTCTAATTAGTAAATCCATGTTCTCTCTCCTCTGAGATTGAGGTACATATTCCTCTAAGTCTAGCCGTCCATCAAAGAGGACTTGAAATGAGGCCCTGCTATGGTTGGTAGACACGGGCAGCTAATGAAGAGAGAGAGCCCATTTCCTTTGAGAAGAGAGACCTGTACCAAGGTGATTGATAGTCCCAGAGATTTATTAGTGTGGGGGCTGTATAGAGGCTTGCAAACTGGAACCCAACAACTTGTTTTTTTCAGGGGAAAAAGTCTAGTGGTCATCTGTGTGTGTACCTCTTCCCCCACCTCTAAAGAAAGAAGTGAACAGATCAGAGGAAGCAGCTGTCTTGAGCTTTGCACCTGCGCTTTGTTCAGTGACCTGCTTAGCCTGTCCAGGCTGATTTAATGAGGGATGGGGATGGAGCAGGACTGTCTGATGGAACAGGTTTTCTCTTGCTTCTTGTTTTCTGTCTTGCCCAGAGTATTGATTAGCCCATGTGGCCTAGAGCATGTTTTCCTTTTCCATATACTCCCCCTGGATTTTCTCCTCTTTGACAGTAGAGAAGCAAGGCATCCTGCTCCAGAAATTAGAAAAGCAATACTGTTTCTCTAGCATCTGTCTTCTGATCGTCTCAGAGCAATCTGGGAACATGGATTGTGTGCAGACCACTTCAGATAAGTTTGTAGCCTGGTAGACCAAGGACTTCATGCTCCTGGTATGTGGTGGAAAATATCAGGTATTTTAGTAGTGTTGAGTGCAGGTGAACAGTGCTGTTCCCACTGTACAATGGCTCTGTCATATGCTTCCCAAACTATGGTTTGCGAGACCCTGGTGGTCCTCAGACCCCTGTTGCTTCTCTAGCTCTCGCAGTGAAGCCAGTGATATGGGTCCCTGCTGGTCTAGGTGTGACTGAGACTGAAGCCTCAAAGCTTGGAGCAACCAATTAACTCCAACCTGCCTCAGAAGGGGCAATGGAACAACAGGGTCTGAAGAGGAGATACAGCAGATGAACACTCATCTGTACCAAAGAAATGGCTGCATTACTAGTTTGTATCTTGTTTTTGTGGTCTTTCCCCGTATTTGGTCCCAAGTCAGACACTCTGCAGAAGTTATTGAGGTGCTGATATTTGGTTGCCTCTATTAGGCAGTTCTGGTAAAACTAGCCAGAAGAGAAATACGGAGAGTAAGATGGTGGTGGGCAAGCTTGAGTGTGGAAGTGTTATTCACCAAATCATACAATAGTAGAACTAGAGACATTTGAAATTACTAGGAGATTGCTTTAAAATGGACAAAAGATAGTATTTCTTCACACAGTGTGTAGTGAACTTCCTGCTCCAGAAGATTATGGAGGTGGATGATGCCAGCAGTTTTGAAAGGGATTTGGCAAATTCATGGATAGCAGGTCCATAATGAAGGAGTAGGTGGGGATACACTCTTTAAAATCCTTAATATGGCAATTGTGGATGCTGGGGTAGTACAAAGAGAATGACCACAGAAAGTTCCCAAGCTTACATGTTCCTCCTAAACAGCATCTGCTAGTACCACTGCTGGAGACAAAATGGTGAGCTAGATGAGCCACGGCTTGACCTAGGTGGGCATTTCTCATGTTGTTCTGGCCATGGTGGGTCAGTCCAGCATCCATCTACCCCAGCGTTTGGTGTCTGGCAGTGCTCGGTAGTAGATGTCTAGGGAGAAGGGTAAGAAACAAGACAAGCACAAGAAGATCCTTTCCTGCCTGTTCCTTCCCAGCTTCCAGTGATGGGGAGGTTTGGGTTTCCCTGGCTAGAGTTTGCATCTGGACCCATGTTTCTTTCATGTATGCAGAGGCTAGCTCTGTGAGCAGCTCATCTTTTCTTTCTGAACCTGTTAATGTTCTGGTCTTTATAGGCTCCTTTTCAATTCAGCGTCGTGTCCTGAGGAAGAAACACTTTGTTCTATTTTTAAACCTTTTTGTCTGACTGTCTTAAGGGGGTATACAGTGAATGATTCCTCCCTCTGGATACCCTCTGCTCTGTTTACGATTTTAGTATTTTTCCCAAGCCACCCCAACTGGCCTTGTGCGAAGCAGTAGCAAACCATGAATGTTGCGAGTACTTGCTGGCCGGTTGTTATTTAGAGTGGACTTCATATGTAGGCGTCCCTGAGATGTGGTAAGCTCATAATTTCCTCCCAGTGCAGCCTCTGACTGGAGCCCACAGAGATGCAGCCTAACCTGAACTGATGGTCATGTAATTGGATCTTGTGTATCCACATGATAAAGATCACTGACAGCTTCAACTGGGACACTCCTAACTTGCTGCAGAATCAAATACTGATGCTTTAGTAATGTGTTCATTTCAGTGGAGGATGTCTGAGCGAACTTGGTTCTGGCATTTCTTCATGTGTGTGTTTGACTTGCCAAGTAAAAATGGTTATTTTAATAACTGTGTTTTTGGATGAGACTTCCTAAGCTCTCAGAGCACATGGGAATAGGGCAGGCCACGGGAAGGAAAGGAGGAAACTGTGGTTTCACACTCCTGCCCACAAAGCTGCCTATGCATCTAAAGCTTCCAGACTTCTGTTCCTTGAAGTGTTGGAGGACTGACTGCCAGCAGGTTGTCCTGCTTTACCTAGAGAGCAGCTTACTGAGGGGCAGGACGCAGTGGGGTACTTTGTATTCCTTTATCAGATATTTCTTGACATCAAAGGATGATGTGTTTTAGGGAATCCTCTGTTCCATTGCAGACTTGGGAGACGTGTGCCTGAAGGGGCTTTTTCCCAGTCCTTTCCAGTGCAATCCTTTCCCTGCTACTCTGTTTTCTGTGTCATTTTTTTCCAATATACTGACATTAAGCATCATAATAAATTATTCCTCGCCTTCTTGCCTTGTCCTTTCCCTGTCTCTACAGCATCTGTTTTGCCTGATCCCTTTCCTATCTTCATCTGGCTAATCTCAGTTATCCCTGAAATTCAATAGTTCTTGGCCTGCCTTGCAGCCCAGCCTGATTACAGATACTGAAGATGATAACTTGTGCTGTGAACCTGTGTTTTAGTGTATATTGATGTTAGGATTGTTTGAGCTCCGGCTCCTGCAGAACATTTTCAATGGATTTTTGGGTAGTTCAGGATCTGTGTGGGAGGTGGCCAGTAAACATCCTTATGCATTAGACATGTGTTGTCTGTTTGGTTTTTTAATGAAATCTTGTGTGCCTTTCTCTGCATACAGGGCTGGGGCTTTCTGGCCTGACTGGTGGGTTTTATTTCTCACTCTGGTGCTTGCTCACAACAAAGCATGCCAGGAACCTGCAGATGGAGAGCAGGGGCTTCATTCAGGATCTTGGTCGCTTAGGGGCAAACAGTTGACATGCTCCAAACTCTTAACGTGAAAACCCTGAAGCAAATCATACTGCACAGAGTGGAGAGCTGGGTGGGGGGAAGCTGCCCAGAGCTTTAAGGGCAAGTGAATTGAGGTTGTTGCAAGCGTGTCCGTGTCAGGGCTGGAATGATCAGAGCAGGAAAGCTCTAGGAGTCATTTCATGGCTGAGTTAAACGCAGATGAGGCTTTGCTTGCCTCCTCCACAGAGCACCTGTGTCTCCATGCCTCAGTGTCCTGGACCTCTCTGTGTGCAGCATGTGCTACGTATACACATTTCTCCCCTTTCACCTTTCCTGGTCTTTAGCTTCTTAAAACCCTCTGAGCATTATTTCCTTCTCCCCTGCTGAACAACTCATTTAGACTTTATTTGGAAATTGTTTGAATATCATAGAGCAGAGGAGGAAGATCAAGCACTCTTGTTTTTAAGTGATTGGACTTCTTTCCCCTATAAGCATGAACAAGTACAGCTCCTGTCTATGCATGATGTGGAGAAAGAACTGCTGCCCTTTGTGGGAAGATGATGAAAGTATATGTTTGTTGAGAAGTCCTCTTCTTCCTCACCACCCTGATCACTTTTTTTCAAAATTCTCCTAAATTGGGAAGTTTGAATTTGGTATACGTGTGTGTGTGTATGGCAAAAGGAATACGACAAAAATAATTTGTGACTTATGGCACTAGGAAAACAGATTCCTTCCCACCCCTCCTTTTAAACTGAAACATTCTTGGGTTTTAGTTGTTCTGGCAAACCTGAAAGGATTCTCTCCTCCCCCTGACCTCACTGGCATGCACAGAAAGCTGGCTTATTTAAAAGTCATTTTCTGTCATGTGTTCTAATGGAAAAGTTTAGATAAGCTGTCATTATGTATATGCATTTTTAAAAGAATACTTGTTAACTGAAAACTCTGCCAGTCACGTCTGAAGATATATTGGGATTGGCCTTGGCAGTCCTGAAGCTTAAAAAATAGAAAGGAGATATTTTTAAAATAGGAGAGGTGTTCTTCTTTTGCATCATGATTCTTTAAGCATTTTCAACACATGGGCACGTATTTAGACTTTTGTCCAAAGCAAAGACAGCTGGAGTATTTACTTAAATCAATTCTACATGTCCCGTTGTTGTAGGGTGTGGGGTTGTAAGAAGAAAAAGCCCTGGACACTGTAAGGTTTGTGATGAGCATAGACAGCATTACGTATCTTTTCCCACTGGTACTGGGAATGTTCACTATATTTCTCTGCGTAGCCTTGAAACTGGCCTGGTCAACTTGGGTCTGCTTGTATTTGTTCTTGGTGTCTGCTTCTCAGATGCTGGCATTGATTTCATGGCAAGCATATTTTATTCAGAAGTGTCAAAGGTTGCTTTTAAGGGGAAAGTCTTGAGCGCTGATGAGCCAAAGGCACACAGTATCCAGCTGAACTCATCTCCATGGCAAGTACTTAAAGCAGCTTGGGTGAGGCTGCAAAAAATTGGATTAAAATTGAAAAATGGACCTTTCTGTGGGAGTCTTTAGAAAAATGTGAAAGATATATATGATCTGAAGAGAAACCAGAGTATCGTGGGGTGGAATCAGGCAATTTACTTCTCCAGTTTGCAACCTGCTGCAGTGTTGTGTCACAGTTGTGTATTTTAGGCAGCTCAGAAATTACAAGTCTGTGCCCTGGGGGTTGTGCTGCCTGTCTCCTTGCTACATATCAAGTCTCTGGGGATCTCCTTTCCTTGTTGTCAGGATTGTTGTGATTGCATCTCTGGTTTGCTCAGCACTCCTATATAACTGGTGCTCTGATGAAAGTAGTGGGCGTCTTTTCACTTGCCTGCTTACCGTTTGGTCTTCATTGCAGAATAAGGACCAAGCTTTTAGATTGTGACAATTCTTGCTTTCTAGTAGGATGCTGCAATCATAAAGGACACAAAATGAGTTTTTTCAAAATATAATTTAACATTTTAAAAAAAAAAAAAAACAAAACCCATTGCACTGGAACTCTGATCATCAAGTGAGCTGAGCAGGTTTAACTTGTCTACAGCCCTGCAGCTGACCAGCCAGGACAAGGATTTCTGTCCCAAAGGCGATGGTGATAATTCAAAGAAAGCGTAGATGCTAACAAGTCCTGAGAATCAGCAGAGGCACTGTGCCACAGGATGCCAGTTTCTGGCTTGTGGGACAACTGATGCCAGTCTGGTGCAACACAGGAGCAATACACAGGGAGCCAAGTGGTTTGGTCAACCCACATGCAGCAGGTTTCCTGGTAGGTTTTGCAGAACCAAAGGCTTGTAGCAGAAAGGCAGCTAGAATAAGTGAGGTTGCACTATGAAAAGCAGTTTTGTTTTGCTGATGGGAAATGGCTCAGCAGAAAGAACCTGGAGCCCTCATTGCTGTCCTCCTGGTTCTGCTTGTTGCCTGACTTTTGGGGCAGATGCTGGAGGAGCTGAATGATTCTTCACTGATTTTTCTCAGCAATAAGAGTTCTCACTGTCCTTGGCATAGTTCTTGCTGTCCTGTCTGGGACCTGCACTGCCCAGTTTCCTCTCTCCAAGTCTGTTGCCTTTCTTAATCTCAGTGCAAAGGTACTAGAGTAGAAATCCTGCCCTGGGAGTATAGGCTACACTAGGCCTTCAAGAATCTGTCATGCGTTGCACCTCTTCACATGCTCCTATTGTACATCACTGGATCTCTTTTCTCCTTTACCCCTTTTTTTGGCATCGTGCACTGCCCTGTTCCATGGGCTGGGGGAAAGATGCTTGTCATGAGCTGACCTCCTCAGCATGTGTCCCACCGCTGACCGTGCCCCTGCTCTGCCAGGCAGGCTGTCCCACTCCAACCCCCTCCTCCTGCTCGCCCCACATTGGAGCTCCCGAGAGGTCTTTGTCCGCCTGTTGAGAGCAGCCCCTGTCCTGCCATTCCCACATGGTACACCCTCCCCGGCAGCCCCCTCCCCATTCAGTAGTTTGGGCTGAAAGAACCTTCGCTAATTACGCCAGGCTGAAAATTACCACTTTGCTGTGTTCTCCTGCTGCTGGGCCCATTTGTGTGGGGCCTGTAGTTAGAGGGAACAAAGTCCCCCCTGTGGAGCCAGGCAGGCCCCAAGTGTGAAGCTACAGGTACAAGCAAGAGGGGGATGAAGGGAATAATTACCAGCTTCTCCAGGTGAAAGCCCTGTTAAAACTTCAATAAGCCAATTAGGGGCCAGGGTGTGTGTGGGGGGAGAGTGTCCCCCACCTATAAGTGATTCCCACCAGGCAATTAACAGAAATCATTTCATGGAGGGGAGGATAAGAAATGGTTCTTAGAAATTGTCTTGAGTTGGGGGGGGTGGGGGGGGCTGACACAGCACGACTGCTGCAGTGGTCCTCGTGTACTCCAACCTCCTGGCTCACTGTGTGGCCTCAAAGTGTTGGTGGGGCTAGGGGGAGAGGGAGGAGGGAGAGAAAATGGCAAAGAAAAAGGAATCGCTGGAGCTTTACACCTGGGCAGGCTTTGAGAAAGCGAGGGCTGGAGTTCAGAGTTTCTTGTAAGGCTGTGTGTGGGCCCAGAGCACTGAGCTCGAGGGGGCTGCTGGATCTGGGGAAGTGGGTGAGGGTCAGGCTCAGGGTGTCTTCCCCATCAGGGCGAGGGGGAGGGCTAATGGTGTTGAGCCCAATAGGGAGGGGATAGGTGCTGGGTGTGAAGGCTTGAAGTGGGTGTGCAGGTGGGTGAGAGCTGAGTGTCAGGCCTTCAGAGATCTGCCCGAGATCTGGGATGGTCTGTAGGTACCCTGCCTTATCCCAGGAGCAGATGGTGTCCAGTGTCTAATACCTTTGCGTGTATCTCATCCAGGGACCATGTTTTTCTGCTGCTCAGCCAGCAGCTTTACCTGTTTCTTCCTTTCAATTGATTTCAAAAAGCCAGTGGATTTGCTCAAGATGGAGATTTTATGAAGTCGCCTTGCAGTTCCCTTGCACTGCATTGCAGATGGCATGTGCAGCAGTCGGAGGTAGAGTATGCTGTCTGGTGGGTACCTAGCAGGAGTCTTGCCAGTGTGTATTTGAGTGGCTGCTCTGGGGAGTAGAGCATAGGATGAAGTTGCTGCAGATGGCTGAGATTGCCCTAGTGATGTTGGAAGGGAGAATGCGTAGTGTAATTAAAGAAGTCCAGATACTAGCTGTGGTTATTTCACGTGCACTTGCAAAAGAAGAAGAAACGATAAAAAACCCCCCTAAACTGTTTGCCTTTCTAATGTTAATTAGAATGTTAATGCTTCTGAGAATTAAAAATGTCCTGTGAGATTTTGTTCTGGTTACTGATAAGCTGAAGCTGAAATAACCTTACTGCAGTGGTGTCTAACCACCTAGTCTTGGACTGACCTGGAAGTCCCTAGACTTCCTCCTTTTTTTCTTTTTTTTTCTTTTTCTTTTTTTCCTTCTCTTTCTACCCAGAAAGCTTTCTGTGGTAGGAATAGAGAACTGTATCTCTTGCACAGCCCAGCTTTTAGACTCAGAAGTGGTTTCTCAGCAGAGTCATGTTTCTTTATGATTCAGCTTCCAAGATGTAACCCCAGTGGATGCCTGCAAAGAGATCTCTGTTCACAGAAAGGCCTGGTAAACATGCAGAGGCAAAACGGTTTTGGCATGGGCTTCCTGTCCCCCTTGATTTTTGCTATGCATTGTTCAGACAAGTGCCCAAGTTACATACTGGATTACATTTCTTCTATGGTTAAGGAGTCTCTTTTTTTCTGTAATAACAGTAATAACTTGAGCATCAGCTGGGGATTAAACTGGGTCTGGAGAAAGCTAGGGATGCAGGAGTTCTTGTACAGAGACCTCTGTCCTGAACAACTGCTCCATGCCTGGCAAGCCCAGAGGTTGAGGAGTGAGGAAGGATGATGAAGAGTGTTGGACATACCATGCAAATAAGTATTTTACACAGTTAAACATGGGTTATCAAGCCTTTCCCTTTAATAAAGGAGTAGGGCTGATATCAACCCACTAGAAATACTTGTGCAGCCACAAAGGCAATTCTGAGGTTCTGAAAAATGACAGCAGCACTGTGAAAAGCACTGTTTGAATATCCCTCTTGTATGGGAACACCCAGGACCCTCAATCAACTTTTATAGAGCTAATCTGAGCGTGGTCCCATCTTGGACATTTGCTTCTCCCTAAAAGCATGTGTCATGTGGGGAAAGGAGGGTGGTATTTAGTTGCAAACAGCCCTAGGAACATCAGGACTGTTCTGTGGGTGGACTCACTAGTTTCTAATAAAGGATATTTTCCTGTTGAATACTGCGGAGTGGAAGAGGTCTGTGTGCATGTGTCTGTTCTGTGTGGAATCTCTGTCTTAATATTGTTGAGCTCAGTTCTTCCCCAGAAATGGGGATTACAATCTATATCTGGCTGCCTGTTTTCACAAAACTTACCTGCTGCAGGGCTGGTGAAGGGATAGTGAACAAGGTTATGGGATGACTTGGACAGACAATATGCGGTGAAACTGCAAGGCAGTGAAGGCAAGATGGAGGTGTCTAGGTTGGGTACCTGCTAAGCAACTTGCTAGAGTAGGATTGATCAGTCTACCATGCTGGGAATTGGGCCTTTGGGGATATTAAGGGCTTATTCTGTTCTCCAGCCTGTGGGTCTCTGAAGTGTGGAGGAAGACACGAAGTTAGAGGCCAAGGCGGAGGGTTGGAGAGGTGAAGGTGACATTCCTTCTACCCTGAGGCATGCAGTAAATGACATGGGAGACAGTGACATGAGCATTTCTTCTATCAAATGCGCTGGAGTTCTGCCTCAAATGTGAGACTTCACTGTTTCAAGCCAGCATCTCTACAGTGCCCTTCAGTATAAAATGCAAATGCCTTCTTTCTGGGGACCGCTTTCTAGTGATCCACTTGAGGCTCGAGGCAGCATGCAAATGAGTTATTAGTCTGTCTGTCTGTGCCTGTGTCACTGGTGTTCCTTGCCAGAGCATGGCATTTCCTCTTGGAGCAGCAGTGGTTGTAAATGTTGCGGCATTCATGCAGTTGTCTTTACGCATTCTGTTTTCTCTCTGTGCTGAGTCCCTGGTGGGGAGAGGCAGAGCTCTTCTGTAGCTTCTCTGTGTGCAATTTACGACGCATATCAGGAGCACAGTTCAACCCTGAGCTGACTGATGCCTTGAGGGACGCTGCGGCATGCACAAGAGGCTCAAGAAAGCATCAGCAAATGTGCCAGTGCTTTCCAGTCTATTTGTGGAACAAGCCTGGTCATTTGTCTCCAGCTGCTGGTTCTCTTTGGCAATGTTATTCACTGCTGAACAAAGATGAGGCTATGCTGCAGTGGGTCTCTGCATGCTCAGGTGAGCTCAGTCCTGTTATTGAGTCCAAATACAAGACTATTTTACATGCATGCAAGCAGTCGGGTGCTCAGCTCCAGAGCACTCTAGAAGCTCTTCTTTGTGCTAAGTCTGGAGTAGTACAGGGACGTTTAAGTCAGTTTGATGGACCTTGTCGTCTTTTCCTTGCACTGAAGGTCTGGAGCAGAAGCATTGCATGGCAAGGATGTGGGAGGAGCATGGTACGCGGGACTGGAAGAATGGGAAGGCTCTTGAGGACTGAGGAATATGGAAAGACTTAGTCTGGCCAAAAGCCAGAGGGATATTGCAGAGCTGTAGTAGATTGGATGCAACCTGGACTTGTTGTTTCAGGTTTCGGACAGTTAGGTCATGTGTCATTGGCTTCTTCAGCTTTTCCAATCTTATCTTCTTCCAAATAGCCTTCCACTCTCCACATTCCGTGTTCTGGAAAGTTGTAATTTTGGCCCATTAACAGCAGCTGGACTTCTAGTGCAACTGCCTTACCTGCTGATTTTTGCTCAGCTTGTGGTTACTGAGTTGCTAGCATATAACCCAGCTGTCCTGACTTACTTCTGAGATACTGAAGGTACTTGGTTTGGTTCTCTGGTCATCCTGCAAGAGGCACAAAGTAGGGCTAAAGGGATCAGTCTGGGGCAGTGAAGGGGCAACGCCAGCCCTGCATGACCACCCAATCCTGGCTTTGTCCAGTATTGCCTGAATCAAAGGCAGGTGGGACTTCTTGCATCTTTGTGGTGGTGCCTGCTTTCTCATGGAGAAGAAAATGCTAAACTGATGCAGTGCGCTTTTTTCTTTTTTTTTTTTTTTCCCTGCAAATTAAATGCCCCTGGGGAAGGAGCACCTGCTTCCTTGTGCTATCTCAGTCTCCCTCCCTTTGTGTGTATCTAGTCTGTTGGAGAAGCCTCATGCTGGAGGTGCCAAAACTCCCTGCGCTGAGTTTCCGACCCCCTCCTCTCCCCTTCATAACGTTGTTACTGTTGCATCTGCTCCCGAGCCTTCTGGGCTCTTCAGCAGGGGCTCCATCAAGTTTGTGTGACCTTAGCACTGTATTCATGCTGAAGGAGTTACCTTCTGTAATAATGTCAACTGATGAGGTTAGCAGGATGGTGGCGGCCGCGATAAGACATGACATGTTCTAATGATTCGCCTTAGCGAGCTGCGTGTGTATGTTGGGGGGGGCACAGAGGGGCTTAGAGAGGGGAGGTGGGGGCCCTACAGGTGCCGACAAAGACTTTGACCTTTGCTGCTATAATATCAGTGTTTCACAGGCAGGGCGGTTCGGTAACCCACTTTCAGCCCATCAAAAATTGATTTAATTGCAATTTTTTCCCCCAATTAGGAGCACTGGAGCTTAACTAATTGGAGTAATAGAGAGTAATAAGGCTCTGATAAAAAGCCTTCCTCTGCCTCCTTTGTATCTTGTGTCATCGCCTGTCAGAGGTCAGAGAGCTTGCATATTCTATTAGGCAGAGTTGCCTTCATTTGTACAAATTAGTTTACCCAACAGTAATTAAAATGCCAGTGCAGGTCGGGGAGAGCTGAATACAGTTGATGGGCACGTCGGTGAAGGATTTGACAGCTCCAGTGGCCTCCCTTGCCAGAGCGTGTCAGTGCTGAATCAAAGGCTACACAAACCCACAGACCCGTGTGTTTAACCCGCGGCACTGTCGGCACCAACTGCTTTCTCTCTTCTCTACTCTCCATTTTGGACTTGCTTTCTCCTCTACTTCTTTTCTCATCTCACTTGAGACTTTTTAAAAAAGATGTTTCCCATCTTTGAGCTGTCCTTTCTGCTGACTGCTTTCATAATGCTGCTACCCGCCCCCCCCCCCCACCCCCGGTCCTGTCTCCCTTGGTGCTCCCCCTTCTCTCCCCCTGCCTTCCACATTCCCAGCTGCAGGGCTCTGTCAAGTAATAACTTCTTTGTTTCCCAGTCCGATGAGTCTCCGTATATAATAGTCTCCAAAATGGAACAACGATGTCCAATTCCAGGGGGCAGAGGAGCGTGCGAGGAGGAAGGAACAGGCTCTTGCACGTGTCAAGCAGATTCTGGATTTGAAATCCCCAAAGAGCAGAATAGGACTTGAGAAGCAATCTGTTTACAGTACAGGGGAAGGGCACAAGCCTGGGGCATGGGGGAAGTTTAGGGAGAAGAGTTTGGAAACCTGTTTCACCCAGGTTCCTTCAATGACTTTGCATTGCAGGATTCCCAGCTCAGGCAGTGCCTGCTCTGAAGGCTGGCTTGACAGTGAGGAAGGTATGTGTTGTAAGATGGGATTTGTATCTCTGGAGCTGAGACTGTTTCCAAGCCCCAGGTCTAATAGCATCTTTCCAAAAGGACTGATAGGCAGCTACCTCTTTCCCTTTGGTTCGTCCACATCTGGCAATGCGCTGTCCAGGATGGGGTAAAGAAGGATGCTACAGGTGGGGTGAAACTGTGTAGTTGGCACCTTGGGAGCAGGCATGGGATCATTGCAGCTGGACTGTAGCCAGAGCACTACTGCTGTTGCCAGAAATGCCATGGGATCTTCAACAACCACAAGTCAGTCAGATGGAGAGTTGTTGTTGTGTTTCTTCCAACAGCACTGCCAGGATGCATGTGTTCTCTCATCCCCTGGCCCAGCTTCTATTGTGGGGGGATGATCTCTAATGAAATGTCTCTTCTGTAGCATAGAGAAGGTCTGGCTTCAGGAGAAGCAGGGGTGTTTTTTCTTCCTCTTTTTTGTTTTTTCCTCTCCTCCTTCTCAGTAGGGAATTTCAAATGGGAAAGAGAACATCAAAGTGTCAGATGAGTTGGAAAATGCCTTGCCTTGGACAACAACAACATGCTGTGTATTAAGTATGTGTGTCTCAATGCTCTGCAAAATCCTTGCCTTCCTGGTACAGCAGAGGTGGAAATGCTGTGTTGGCTTGCTTGTTTTTACCTGCTGGGGATCCCTGTGAAGAGAACATGCCCTGTTATGGAAGCCCTGCAATGGTGTTCATTTTTGCATTAGAGGAGCCTTTTCGAGGGAGTTTGTAGTCATGGTAGCCAGCAGCTTTCACAGGACAGAGGAAAGCTTAGTGGGGAAGGGACTTTGCATTTCCAAGGCCATCTGAAGCTTGGACATAGCAGTTTTTATGTAGCATGTAGATGCATCTGGTCTGTGTCTGTGTACATCGGCAGTATTATATATACTTCAGAGAAATGGGTCATCCCTGTGGTAATATATATATATATAGGGTATCTTGTGCTCTCCTCTTCCCAATCTAGTCTGTCCTCAGTCTCTCTGACTCCTGAAAGCATTGTAGGCAAAATAAATGACACTCACTAAGCTAGCAACACAGCTTGAGTTGTTTCTCTTGGGCAGCTGGCAAGAACAGTTGTGAAGAGGTTGCACTTCTCTAGGTCAGAGGTTTTTGGTGTGTGCTCTGTGCTTCCTAAGACAAAAAGCCTTGTTGAAGGTGAACTGGAAGAAGCAAGCCTGGTAGAAGGCTTCAGTTCTGCTGAATGATGTTTCAGAAGTTTTGGAGCCAAGCTTTACATGCTTAGCTCCAATTTGCATATTGTTTTAGACCTACCAAAGCTGACTTGTGTTGTCCTTTTGCTTGGAGTGAAACTGCCACCTCTGCAAGGTTCCCAGTTAGGAGAGGCCTGGGGATCGAAGGTGTATGCCTGCAGACCAGCCTCAAGGTGAGGGGCCCTGTATCATCCCCTGGGAATCCAGACTTCCAGGTCAGTTTGCTCCCAGGCTTTGACAATTTCTCATTGGCACCACTTCTTGTGCATGTCTTATGAATGCTGCTTTCTAATACTGGCAGTGAAGGTACCCGGTCTTCTGGGAGAAGTCTTATCTGTGCTTGCTAATGGGCTCCAGCCTGTTAAAGATAAGGCCTGCAAACCTGATCCTGCTGAAGTACGAGACAAAATTCCTGTTGACTGAATGGAGTCAGCTTTACCCAGAAGAGACTTGTTTGTGGCCCTGAGGCCTGTATGCAATGTTGGAGAGAAATCTCTTCATCTAATGCTATTTTTCTTTTTTCTTTTCCTTTTCTTTTTTTTTTTTTTTTTTTTTTGAGGGGTGGGGGGTAGGGACTGAGGAGGAAAAGCTGAAGTCCAGAACTGACAGCATGAGCAGGGATTAGACCTCGCTGTTCCTCCCACCTTTTTCTCCCTGTTGGTGTGCCTCCGTGCTAATTTAGACCTGTGGCAACCATCAAAGCCTTGTGCATACCTTCTGCACAAAGGGGCCTGTCTCCCACGTGAGGGCGTTCTCTGCTGGGACAGAGTCAGTTTGTCCCCCAAAAGAAAAATCTTAAGCACCCAATTGCCTGCTTGACTGACTCCCTTACTGCTATTATGTTTCTAACCACGGTAATTGGTTTTAGTAGTTATTAATGGATTATGTTTGGGAAGGGAGGGACAGAACCCAACACCTAGCTTTTTAGCTGAGGGACTCCCTGACCAAAGTGCTGCTTTCCAGACATGGGGTTTGACTGGTGAGCTGTCAGAGTGGGTGTCTTTTTGCTTGTTTTCCTCTGAGATGGGAGATGTTGGCAAAAGGGAAACATTCCCTCCTGTTCTGCACTATGGTGCAGAGAAGGCAGGTATTGAGCAGAAACCCTGTTTCCATATATGAAGTGCTGCATGCTTTCTTAATTGGTCCTCATGGCTGCTGCACAGCAACAGAAATTGGCTTTTCCTTAGACTTTCAGACTTTGGTCAGGGACTTCCATGGAGAAGAACACTGTGTGCACCCTGCAGCATCTGTGCAGAGAGCCCTGTGCTACAGGTGCATTGGGCTAATTGCATGTGCACTCCCAATGAACCTGGGATTTTGCGTGTAAGACAGCCTGGCTGAGAGACTTTGAAATAGCTCTGGTGCTGCAGGCCTTGTCTAGCCCTAAAGGGCAGCTAAGGGTCACGGGACTTGTGGACACCTCTAGGTATGTGTGTTTTAGGAGGGATAAAGTCAGCAAAAAGAGGGCCTTGGTAGCAGTAGCTCTTCCTTGGTTCCTGTAGCTCTTTGAGATGGCTTGATGTTATCTGCCTCTTTTGCAGAGTGTATTGGCAGTGCTGTTTTGGCCTTGTGATTTGGAGAAACCAATTGCTCAGCTAAACCACAGAGCTAGAAGTAGGAGTCCTGAGTTCTGGCCCTGCTTCCACATGGCTCTTCTCTGGCTTTGGTTGAGTTGAGTGTGTGTTCACCACTTTGCTGCTGGGTGCCTTGTAACGCCAGCAGTAGTGCTTCTCACAGAAGTCAAGGATGGTGCAAGAATCCCTTCCTGGTACAGTAGAGGCTTGGAGACACCTTCTGACTTCCAAAGGAATAATGTTGTAGAGGATCAAAGAAATGTTTAAAAACTGCTATTTTTACAGGCAAGACACTGTTTCCTTATTTTGCTTTCCTCTTTCAGCTGCCAGCCCTATGCCATGCTGCAAAAGATGTTTAGGCAAAGCATAGAGCCGGCTTTTATTTAAAGCAGGCTCCATTTCCTGCATTTGTGCTATCCTTGTTGCAGTGACTTAAACATAGTTTTGGCATTTTATTCTTGGTAGCTGCAATAAATGTGGCTTTGTGAGAGGTCATTTATAGCTCACTTAGAAATCTTTGTATGAGCTGCTTTCTCTTATTTGGACTGAGGATAGGAAGTTGGCACAAAACAAGCAGTGTGGTGTGGAGAGCCACAGCACCCATGTTCCTGCTGCTTGATTTTAGGGATTTGTTCCTGTCTTATCAACTAATTTGAAGCCATTGGCTGTCAGGTGACCTCTGGAGCAGCATGTGCAGCAGGGACATAGCATCGCCAAAGAGGAATTTGGAATGGACCCTGCTGGAGAGTGTGAACTGTGCCAAATATTGCTGCAGGAGAGCTGTGCTGCCTCTAATAGAGAGTACTTGAGTACTGGGGAGGGCAACCTGATCGAGCTTTGAAATTGGCCTTGCTTTGAGCAGTCTGGACTGGAAACCTCTATTCTGTGATTCATTAGGCCTGTGATGCTGCAGCCAATTCATGATTATGTTCAGAAGTTGCCAGCAAACAGAAGCGAGACATGAAGTAGGAAGTAACAGGGAATTTTCCATGGGGTCTTTGCATAGCTTACAGCGCTGACCATATACGAAGCGTGCTGAGTACTGTGCTAACTGTTTTGAAAATGTCGTTGCAATTTACAGCTGCTCCTGTTTTAGGTTTTCTCTTTGCATATGCAAATACATCTTTATGTTGTGCCAGTTCTCTGCAGTTGTGACCTGCTGCATCTGGGAAGCTCAGCTACTGAGAGCTCTGGAACAGCTCTCCCTTTGCTGCTGCCTGCCCCTTGTGAAATGCGGTGGAACATGCTGAAATAGTCTTGAACCAGAATTCACAGTCTGTCTTGTAGCCTATTCTCTCTGTCTTGCTCGTGCACTATTTCTTCAGAGCATGAGGATTAGTAAGTGGGTTTTTTTGTTTCCTTGTCTTTTTTTTTTTTTTTTTTTTAAACAGCTCATTTGTGACGGGGACAGCCTGCTGTGGACACACCTCACCTCTGAGAATCTGGGACCTTGAGAGGTGAGTGAGCTTCCAAGTTATAGGGAGGAACTTGACGAGAGAAGTGAATAACGATGAGAAATACAATATTGGAGATGCTGTAAAATCATTCCTTTAGTCCATGTAGGCAAGGGATGTTTAAACATGAGACGTGGGACGGGGTGGGGGACAGAACAAACTGGTGTGGAAAGGTGTATGTGGGGGTGGTTCTGGTTCAGTAGGGAGCAGCTCGACTTTTCTTCCCAGCTTTTCTAGTTGATGGCACAGCCATCCTGGTTTCTTCCCATTACCCGTGTACAGTCAGAATATGCCCATTACACCTTCCTTTTCCTCTGTCTCAGTTGATGCTTCAGCCTGAGCCAGAGGGGTGGGGATGGTGATCTGCATCCTCCCATTCACCCACTTGCCTGTGGTGCTCAGAAGCCAGAGGCAAACGCAGGCTCTACAGTCACCTTGTCCTGGCTGGTGTTTCTGGTAGCTCAGGGAGGTGAGGGCTGGTGACAGGTTATCTATGGAAGTGACTTAGGCATGTTGTCTTCTCTCTGTCTTAATAAGCACTGAGGAGGTTAATTGCTGTGGCCTCTGATTTGGGGCCATTGAGTAGTTCCTGTTCGATGAAGGTGCTGACCTTAGCAACTAGGGAAATGTTGGACTCAAATCCTGACGTGAGACTCAACTGCTGACAAATTTGAAACTCTCAGCCTGGGGGTCTTTGTGTAGTGATGGACAGATAGCAAATATTTGGCAGGATTATTGAACAGCAGCTCAGCTTTCCAGGACTGGTATGCTCTGGGTAGGAGTGGCACAGCACAGATTATCAAGGGAGTGCTGTCAGGATTGAGGTGAGCTGGTGGGCTCTGGGAGGGGAGAGAGGGGGGCAATGGCAGAAGGGGCCTGATGGGTGTCAGCAGAGCTGTATTTGGGGAAAGGAGATAGAGGAGGATTGCTGTGGATGCAGGGCTCGTCTGAGGCCAATTGCCTTCTAAGCTATAGTTTAGGTAGTTTAGATTGTCTGAGTCAACTGCATCAAATACAAATATAAACTAGTTTATTTTTCTCTGAAGTGACAAAAATAAAGACTTTGCAAAGGATGCATCCCACAAAGGACAAACTAGAGCAGCCATGATGTATGTTTCTCGGTGACCTAGTCCAGTGGTGCCTTTGGAGCACCCCAGAAGGATGCAGGCTGTGCTGTGATACCCCTGCCCATCAAGTCTTCTGGCTGTTCTTGAATAGAGGCATCTGACAGGGCTGAGGAGATAGGCAACCCTCTCCCCCCCTGCCCCAGCTTCTCTGACAGCCTTTCCCAAGGAAGCCTGAAGAGATAATAAAGCTGTGTAGAAAATAGGATTAAGGTAATGAACAGGCACAACAGAGTTTGATCTTTCAATAATGTCAAAGCCTGAGTGACAGGCAAATAAAAAAGCGAAGGCAACCTAGGCCACTGGGCCTCTGTTGCAATGGCTGGACTGTCAGACTTATTCTTCTCTCTTCACCTGTCACAGCTGGAATGCACCATGCCACTGGGTCTCTTCCTCTCTGGGGACCTGTGTGTGAGCTAGGAGTCTCGTCAGCACGTGCAGGGCAGGAGACTGAGTAGGGAGCACAGCCGGGAAACTAGCACGTGAAGCTTGATGTGATCATTCGTAGCAAGGGAGTACAGAGCTGTCCTTCCAGGCTTTGACTTCTCCATAAACTGTTGTTCTTCCCAGCAGAGCTTTTCATTCATTTTCAAAGGCTCCAGTGGTTGCCAGAAGCAATCTCGTAGGGAAATGCTGTTTCTTCCTTTGAGGCTTGTACATGTCGTCTCCCTGGTCAGACTCCAGAAGTGTGAGCGTGGCATGGAAACTCAAAATCTTAGAGCTACCCAGGACTGAAAAGCTCCTCCTGCGCCCAATGCGTCCTGATAATATCTGGCAGACAGAGCCAGGTCCCCCAAGTTTGCTGCTTACCCCTTCCTTGTGGCCACAAAGGGCCAGAGTCTAACCCACAGAGGCTGAACGTGGCAAGGACATTATCTCTAAGAGCAGAATCCAGGCAACTTCTCTGTCAAAAAAAAAAAAAAAAAAAAATTGAGGCAGGGTAGAGCGATGCTTAAGACGTGTTCTTTAAAACTACAGGATCCTTAGCATGACTTAGATGTTTAGTGCTGTCCAAGACCAGTTAGTTCAGTTAGCTGGATTTTTTTTCTGCATGGGGGTGTGTGTAAGTAACATTGCAGCAGTTTCTGTGGCATTCTCTTCCCTTGGGGTAGGTGGTCTTTTTTTTCCCAACAGCTGAGAGCTGGAACATGCTACAAAAGGATTTAAAGCTTAAATAACCTTTTGTGTACTGATCTTCTTAGTTCCAGGCCAGATAAGTCCTTGGCTGGTGCTTGTAGCTGTTGGTCATGGTATGTTTTCGTATTTATGACCTTCGCTGTTCGCTGACCCTGGGGCAGCCATTCTCATCCCTCCAAGAGGAAGGGGATAATGTCTTCACCTGGAAATATGTTCTGGGCTTTGAAAAGGGCTTGGTTGGGTTTGGCGGCGAGGAAATTTTTAGTGGGGAAGGGAAACGCCTCTTGCTGCATCCCACCCCCAGAACTGTCTTTCATTTCTGACTCTGCTGAGATGATGGTGTTGGATCAAAGCCACAACAGGCAGCAACAAGCAATTGTCAAGGGGAGTCTAAAGCAGGGGAATGACCGCGTAATGCCAAGACACTGTCTCTGATGGCTGAAATTCCAGCTGCTGCTACACCTGGCCCTTTCTCCTGTAATGAAAGAGGTTTTTTTTTTTTTCTTATGCTTTTGAAGCTAGCTAGCTGTGCCTCTGGAGGACATATCTCATCTTGCAGATGCTACATTGTGCCATCTGATTGCTTTTAGATGTGGGGAAGTTGCTATGCACTTATTGCCACTCAGGATCAAGGGGGGTGTGTGGAGGGGGGCTGTGAATAACTTAGGTGATTAGAGGTCTGCACAGGAAAGGAGAACAATTAGCAGTATGGGCCGCTGGATGCTAACCTGAGTCCTTGCATCAAGTATCAGACCTTGCTGACTCCTTGGCCTCGTGCAAGTCCCCTAGCCCCTCTGTGCCGGTGAGGGATATGATGGCAGCTGCCCCTCTTGCAGGTCAGGTACCTCTGCTCCCTTTTGCCTTCCTCTGCTCAGACCTTCCTGTCTTATTTGCCAGTGCTAGCATGTGGCTCAGCAGAACAGCCAGTTAATGGCAAGCAAGAGAAAAGGAAACTTTCTTCGGATCCTATTCCTCTTCCTTTCTCTTCCCAAGTCCTATCTCCTTTGGGAATTTAAACTCCTTGGGACATGAGGGTGATGCACCACTGGGAACAGCTCCAGGGCCTGCATTTGTCATTTATCTGTGGAGAACTGTTGCTCCCCAGCCTATCATGGTGGTCTGTATGTCTTTAGGTGACAAATCCCCCTGCCTCAAGGATGCTTCTCCATAAGGTAGGCTACTCCAGAGGTCACTTTGCAGCAACTCTTGGAGCTATTCTGCCAAGCTCGATGTTTGAAGCGGACCAGTGATCTGTCTGGCATGGTAGTCCTCATGCTGTAAACACTGTGAATGCACAAGTCCTACATTGTCCTTTCCTGTGACACAGCATGACAGGCGCAGGGCACGAGAGCTGTTGTGAAAACTGAGCCAAAGTTAGCTGTGCCCTGCAAGCCACCCCAGATCCTCTGCCTTTTAAATATCCAGTCTTTGTCCATCTCCTCCCCCCCTTTTGAAAGCATTTTTGGCAGAGTGGTTTTTTTGGTGTGTGTTTTTTTGTTTTTTTGCTTTTTTTTAAGAACCCTCTAATTTCTTGTTCGGTTTTTCTCCCTCTCCTGAGCCCTTTGAAAGTGGCTTTACGCTGTCACTGACACCAAACTGACACTTTGCGTTTCCCCACTTCTTATCCCTTTATGGCAACAGATGTTGAAATTTTGTATCCCTTTTATCTGTCCCTCTTTGCCCTCTTCCTGTAATTAGGTTTCCCTTGTTAGCAGTACAAAGTGGCCCAGTTTGCTGCCTGTCCTTTTGAGCCATTGTGTCTGAGCACATTTTTTTTCCTCCTCTTTCGGAAGAGTTCCTTCCCCCTTAAGTAATAGGCAGGGTGTGGGCCAAAGCTGTGGCATTTTCTTGTTTCTTTGTTCTCCATTTATCTCTGCCACCTTTTTCAAAGGGATGGGGAAAAAAAAAAATAGAGAGTGCATGGAAGGGGAAGATACAGGAAAGATACAGAGTTGCATTTCTTGACCATCAGGCCCCCCTGCTCTTCAGGTGTTCAGGGCAGGTGCCTTTGATGTCAGCAAGTTTTGGGGAGGTAGGAGGTACAGGATTCATGAGAGTGGCTTGGGAGTGGAGGAGAAGGGAGATTCAGGTGTGTGGCTGGTGCCCTCAGCAGAGGGGTGGGGAGGAGTCTTTCAGGGTAGCCAGGCAGCTGCTGAGCAGGTTAGTAATCCGTATTTGCCTCTAGTGCTATGGCATTGTGCTCTTTGAGAGCCATCTTACCGTCATAAGCTGTTGGCTGAAGTTTGGTAACTTGCTGCTGCTTGATCTCTGGTATGTGCTTCCATGAGACCTTTGCAAGGTTACATCTGCCTGTGCAGTGAGGTGGGCAAGAATTAGTTGCTGTCTTTCAAATTTCAGCATATGTTGATCCGCATCCACTTTGGTGGCTCTTTAGAGCCATTGAGTGAGTGAACGTGAGCAATTGTCAACAAGGAGGGAGAGCTTTAAAACTTGGGCTCCCTGTGCTGTTCTTAAATGGCAAGTGTAATTTGACAGTTGCAGTATGTAGCATTGAACACCCTGGTTAGCTGATCACTACTGATGCTTTCCTGTTTAAATCCAGTCCTTGGCTTTGCATCCTGTCGTACTTAGATTTTTTTTTTTTTATGTGTGGAAGTAGATAAATGAAATGAGAATCTGCAGGTCTAGTTCTTGGTTATAAAGCTTGCTAAATGTTTTCAACAAAAGCTTTTAATGTAGATGCTTGGCCCAAGATGCACAAGCAGACTTCTTAGCGTTGTGTTCTGAAACAAGTTCTGTAGAAGACCATTCTCTCCACATCTTTGAACTCCAAGGTTTAAACAAGTTTGAGACCCTCTAATTTAATAACAAAAGGAGTTTGTTGGGTGAAGGGAGCAAATGGATTCAGAACTGGAGGTGCTAGATTGAAAGGAAAGGTAACTGGCTCCAAGAAGTGTGGGGAGTCTGTTTCACCCAGACATTTAAACTGGATTTATCCAGTCACAGAGAAGTGGGTGGACATCTCTGGTAATAGGAGAGACACGCGATAGCAAATATTACCCTGGCACCGATAACAGTTTCACAGGATTTAGGGAGCAGGAGAATCATAATACCACGCTGTAGATGCAGAATCCCCTCTCCTGCCCTGCTTTTCTATAGATTCATCATGCCAAGTACCTTTTTCTGCCAAGAAAGCTCTCTCCAGGCTTTGTGGGAAAGAGGCTCCCTACTCCTTTCAGGCTTGGGTTTCTTTTTCAGCATCTCTGTCTTGGCTGAACACAGTTTTAAATTACAATAACCAATCCAAAACTTATCCAACAGTGAGCTAAACAGCTTTCTGGGCTGTGCTTACATCAGGTGAGTGAATGCAAATGTGTGCCCTCTACTGCCTCCACTCACTGCAGGGGGATTATCCACAGGTAGTTGCCCCTCCTCATATGGCTGCTCCTCTCTTCCCGAGGCTCTCCTGCTTGTTTTTTGCTGTGCTGTTTCCCCATCCTGTCCACAGATAGCTTTGGTTACTCTTTTTAAAGCATCAGTTCTGGGTATTCCCATTTACATGTCCTTTGGATAATCAGGAACACAAATGCCATGCCTTCTTCCTGAAATTCAAAGGAAAAAGGGTTGGTGAGGTGACAGACTGGGGTCTGTTGTAGGGGAATTCTAGTCTTCAGGTGAACCCTTTCTTGGCTTGTTCATATTAAATCAGTTTGGCACACTGACTGGATTTCTAATTTGGTCCTTGGGAACCATTCCCTCTGCAGTAAGGTAGTAAGGGCATGAATTAATCACTTGACAAGGCCAGAAGGAAATTCCTATCCCAGTTCTGCAGCTCTGAACTGTAGGATTTGATTCCGTTGCTCTGAGATCTTGGGTGGTGTTGGAGGCAGGACACCAGGCCTATGGCCAACTAATTGAGCCAGTGCTGGATCAAGCTTGCTGCTGCAGGGAGCCTCTTAAGTGGTGATCTCTTGGATGACTGTTCCTTTTAGCAGACTTTGTTGTGTTCAGAGCTCTGTCTCTTGGTTATAATGGATAGCTTCAGTCTTGTCTGTGCAATGTATTTCCCATGGTATGCATGTGTTATCAAAACCATTTGGGCCTTGTGGTTCTTTACTGATTTCTGGAGGTTTTTTTGACATGTCTTTCTGAACCCTCTCACATAAGCTGGGCATCTTCTGCCTGCCTTTTGTTAAGAGGGCTCTGGTGCATCTTAACCTAAATGTAAAACCATTGTAAGAGGAAGAACATACAGGTGTTTATCCTAAATCCTTTCCTCCCCATGGCAGACTTGGTCCAGTCTCACTACAGATGAGCATGAGGCCAGCTCCTGCCCTTTGGATGTGTGCAAGTCCAGGGCATGGTGTGGCCTTTGCACTCCTGTTCAGGCGTATTTATGACAACTTTACAAGGCCCCGAACAATCAGAGAGCGTGGGTGGGGGCTGGACACTCCAAGCGCATCAATCAGTTTCATCCCTCTAAGCCAAAGCAAAAGCAATCTTTATTTTTCCCTGGGTTGAGAGAGAATCAACAGAGGCAAGAGAGAAGAATGGGAAGGAGTGAATGAGGAACCCCCTCTGCCACTGGCTAGCGGTAGCTCATTTAAACAGATGGCTTTGTTTTGATTTGGACTCTCCATTTTTTTTTTTGTCTCCCCACTAAAGGAGACCTGCAGAGCTCTGTCCAGAAAGGGACCAATACAGCCGCCTGTTCCCACACAAGTGGGGCGAAAGGCGAGAGGCTTTGAGAATTCCCTGCTTCTTTTCCTCACTTCCCTCTTTTTCTCTTCCCCCAAGAAATCACAGTTTGAGAGAATTCCCCCCTACTCCTCCCGTTGGAAAGAAAGACAGAGAAGACATTCTTGACATTCTTTGCAGAGAAAAGGGGTTAAATGTCTGAATTTGGGGGTCACCATGTTATACAAATTGCAATCTAATCGTTTTTACAAGAACACACGTGTGCTAAGAAAAGCAGCCGTGGACAAGAAAGAAAAGGGGACAGACAACCTTTTTTGTCCTATCTTCTTGGGTTTTTTTTCCCCCCAAGGTTTTGGACTATTGTCATGTCCTGTCTCTCTCCCCTCCTCACCCCCGAGAGGGAGAACATTGGTTTTATAGTTAAATTGGTTCGTAAAGCAGAAGGGCTTGGTGCCATTTCTGTTTGTTTTCCCAAATAAAAGCCCCAGCAGGGTCTCTTTTGCACCGTTGTGGCTTTATTTGAAGAAACTGTCTCTTTCCCATAGCCCAGCGTGTCAGTTTATCCTCTGAACTTAACCTTACGGGAACCCGAACAACAAAAACTCACAGGGTCCCAGAGCTGGAAAGGTAAAGAAATTGTATCTTTTTATTGGACCATTTAAAGCGTGTGTGGGCCAATTCAGAGAAAGGAGAAGAAAAGAAGGCAAAACTCCCTCTTCTGTCTCTCCCCCCCGACACAATCTCAAACCATCGTTGGTGTCATTCCCCCCTACTGCCTCGAGTCCCTTCAGCTGTGCTGAGGAAGCTGAGACAGACATTTCTTCTGGACATCACTTATAGCAGCATCTCTGAGCCATTTCACATGGAGGTGCTCCCTCAAAATTCCCCAAGCCAATCCCACATCTCCCTGCAGGAATTAGTAGCCTTGGCTAAATGCAGGGGTAACCTTGGGGTAGGATAACTCTATGAAGAATAACTTTGCCAAGGTTCTATGCTTCTCCCTGTGTACATTATAGATGTTGTTTGACCAAGCCTTTACCTTCTTAACATAAGCTGCTGTATCCCCTGGGTGCCTCAGCCTCTGTTGCAAAGCACCTGGAAGAGACAACAGCTCAGCTCTTCCCTTTGGTTTTGGTGCTCTCTCCAAATCCAGTGACAGAAGTTGTGCGAATGCTGCACTCTGGATAATTATTTTTAAATGGATTTTGTTTCCTTTCTCTGTTTGATACCCAGTTCAAATATCCTACTGTTTCAAACTGAACGGTGCACTCTCCACTTTTTTTTTAAGTAAATACTTCCCAACTGGCTTCTTGCAAGTAGTTATTGGGGCTAAAATATCAGTTTAGAGCTCTGCTCAGTTTCTGAATAGTCATCTGCTTACATGCAATGGCTTCTCCTCTTTGATGGATGATCACAGTTCACAGATGAGGTTTCCAGAGCGAATGAGTATGTCCTCAATTTTGCACGTCTCTGTTTTCAGCAGATGTTCTGAATTCAGCAGTTTCCTAGAATTTGCATATTTGTATAATATCAATTCTAGTGAATCGGGGTCGCCAGAAATTGAGGGTGGGGAGAAGAGTGTTTATTGTTTCATTCCAGCTTTTGGAGTGTAGTTCATGTGTATTAGAGACAGCTGGCCAAGACCTGCAGCAAATGGGCAGCGTACAGGGAGGGAGGAGCAGACTTCTTTTGGACTCCAGCTATCAGCCAGGTCTGAGGGAAATCCTGAGCTTTCATGGTCACACAAATAATCGCTGTGGCTTGGTAGGCTGTATATGGCTTTAACTTGGTGACAGCAGCGTCCCATGGATTGTCTGGAAACTAACCATCTGGGCTCTGCCATGACCGATCCTAGTTTGTCTTCATATCACTGGGGTGAGGAGGAATAGAGCCTTAAGCTGTTTTTAAAAAGAAAAAAACAACTTAAAGAAACCAGCTCGCTTCTGCCATTCCTTGGTAGTTCACTTTGCTTCCAGGCTAGAAGGCTCCTGTCTTCTGGAGGTATCATGATAGCAATGCTGGATTTCTAGCATGGAAAGAAAAGAGTGAAATGTGGAAATCCCAAACAAATAGCTTATTTTAAAAGTAATTTTTAAAAGTCTTGTTTTCTGAAGAACGTGGAAATTCATGGAAATGAATCAAAGGATTCTCTATAGTGCCTGAACAAAGTGCCTTTCACTTTTGGACTCATCAGTTTGATACACTTCCTAGGCACAGGGACTTTGTTTAAACATTTTGTTTTATCAGCAAGGAGTCGGGAGCCTGGTGCTAACACAGCTTTCCTGTGCTAGTGACGAAATAGGCTGCTGGATTTGCTCTGGCTCTGTTCCTTGTGGGCTGGTACCGGATTACTGCCAATATGATTTCAGTCTGTCTAGATGCTTAAGAGAAAGTAGGAGAAACTAGGAATATCTGTGAGTTTCCTGCTCGGCACTGGAGGCCTACCTGTGTGTCTGTAGGTGCTGCATTGGCCCAGGTGGTTTGTGGTTAAGGTGGTGAAGCCGAGAGCTCTGGCTCTAGACTGGTCTTTCCAGAAAACCTGGACTATCACATGTGTGATTCTGCTCCACAGAGCTCTGCTGGTGCAGAGTTGTTTCAGTTGGTGCCACCCAGCTCTGGGACTGAACCCTGGCCCAGGCTGTTCAGTACAGAAAACATAGCAAAACTCCCACCATCTGCACAGCTAACTACCTGGCTTGCCCAAAGAAGGCCTAAGAGTGAAACAGCCTCTACTTGCTACTGCTGGAGGCCCATGGCATGGGCAGGAGTGGGGTGGACCTTCCATGCTTGGTCTTGTTTGGGCTTCACAGTCACTTGCTGACTAACCTTCACAGTGCATAACGAGGACAGGGCACCCTGGCCTCTGAAGTGCTGAGGATCAGCTACCTGGTTTTTGGAAGGTGTTTGGGTGCAGAGGGTGAAAAAGGGCCCACAAAGGAAAGGAGAAGGCTGTTCCCTGCTGCATTTGGCTGGTGCTGGTTATCTCTGCAAGCTGGTGAGAAACAACGTTCAAGATAGCTATCACATCTCTTTCTGTCCCTCATTGAGTAGATATCTTCTGCCCATGTAAGTTGTTAGAAAACTATCGGTGATGTGCTGGTGTATCTGCTGCTTTTCTGTTGCCCCTTGATGGGTTATCTTGATTCTTTATGGGTTATTAAGGATTAGCTGTGGAGTTTGCTCCCTAGGAAGTGGAAGCTGTTGGGGACAGGGGTTTGAAGGCAGGGAGTATTTGGGATAATGAAGACTGGACAATTTGTGGGCCCTAACTTGTGATCCCAAGGCTGGGAGAGTTAACGGTGGCAGAGTTCCCTTCCCAGCATGGGCTCAGCATGGCTGCATATGCTACAGGGATGTGGAGCAAGCCTGGCATGGTGCTAGCTGGTCCAGACACACCTTAATCTGCTAAAAAATGGGGGAAATATTAATCATGTTCTGCATCTTTATCAATTTAAGTACGCCCATGCCAGAACACTTAGGTCTGTTGGTTTGTGTGCCTTGTGTATAGCACAGTATGATTTTCCCCTGGTGTCAGATTATAAGTGCTTCACTGTAGCAATTAATGTGTTGTTTCTGTAAACTGCTAAAGGACTGCCACTCTATGCAGGGACTGGACCTCCCAGTTGAAAGCTGCTTTGGCTGACCTATTCCTGGGGCAGGAGAGTTGAACTGATTAACAAACCAGCAAAGCAACGTTTGCTTTGCTGCAGTAACTTGCAAGTATCTGTGCTCCTTTCTTGCCTACAAAGAGAAGCTAATCCGTGTTTTCCCCCCTTTTTTTCCCTTTTCTTTCTTTTTTTNGCCTAGGCTGGAAGGGGAGGTGGAGGGAGGAAAACAGGTGTGACTCTGCTGGGACACTTGGGTACCACAGCAGTGAGGTGTGAAGGCATGGGGAAACACTGGGAGCGAGGCACCTGGGTGGTGTTCAGTGCTGCACAAGAAGCTCTGAAAGCAGGAATCCAGACTCTCTGGTTTCTCTTGTCCCTGTCCTTTTGATGCTGAAATTTTTCACTTGGAGACATCACCAGGCTGCTGTTAAAAATTGCTGCCATCTTGCAGCACTTCAGACTGAGGTCTGGTCTGGGAGATGGAAGACAAGCTTTTATGTGGCCAGGCTTGCTCTGGGTGTGATGGGTGCTTGTTTAGAGGTGGGAGGTTGGGAGGAGATCTGCTGTGACCTGTTTCAAGCACCTGAGAGCAGGAAGAGGGCTGGTCCCAGTGAGTAAAAGATCCCTGGATGTGCTTCTGCATCCTGCTACCTTTCCTCAGCACAATGCTCCTCTCTCCCTGAGCTCACTTAGTCCTTTACATATTAAAGGTGTATTAGCAGGGAAAATGGTGGAGGGGAAATAACACAAACAGGCTTCAGCTAGCTAGCAGGAGATATTCACCAGATCTGCTGCTGGGCTGCATGAACCATGTGCAGTTGCCCGTCCTGGTTTCGTTTCCTGAATTGCCATGTGTCCAGAGCACCAGTCCAGGGGGTACCCTGCAAAACCAAAAAAGCAGTAGCATGCAGAAGTGGGGAGAGAGGGGCCCAAGCTGCTGGTGCTGCCTAGGGCTTGCTGAGACAGCTCATCTCCTGTGAGTAACTTCCTGCTCCTGCCTGAGCAACTGGCAGAGGACTCTGCAGGTTAGGCAGTCTGGCTCCTTATGCATCTCACAGGTAGTCCAAGGGTTCTTGTTTGGGAGAGCAGCTGACTCCTTCTTGTACCTCTGTTGTGTGTCTTACAACTCTGGACCACACATGTAACTCGTAGGATGAAGAAGGTTGTGTGGAAGCCTTGAGAAGGGTTGTGTACATGTCCATCTGTCCTGCTGGCTTTGCAGAATGGCAGATGGAGGGGATCTGTGTACTTGGAGGGGCAGGGGAGTGCCAGAGCTCAGAGATGTTCATCCATGCCTCACTCCATGGTGGAGCTGAGGAGCCACCTGCCCCAGCCAAACCCCGCAGCTCTTGCTCCCAGTGCTCAGACTGCAAATGCTTCAACCTCTCGACCTGCACACAGGTGCAGAGTTGCTGCTGGGTTGGTTTGCAAGTAACCTTCCAAGGGTTAATGTATTGTGAGAAGGTTGCAAAGGGCTGAAGCCTGGAATCCCCTCGATCCCTTGCCTGGAGAAACACAAAGTCCAATAAGCCAGCACCCCTGGATTCGTGTTGGGGGGGGGATTAATTCATGCACTTGATGTTAAAGCTTGTCCGAGAGGTTTGCACGGGGGGGCCATCGCTAGGGCTGGTTGGCCTCTCTAAATGGTTGCTAGGGCCCTGGCATCAAGGGCCAATGTAGCTGCCCACAGCCACGGTCACGGAGGGAATTACACAGCCACAAAGAAATTGTTATTCTACATAATCTGCTCTTTGGAGAGTGACTGTGGGGAAACAGACTGGCCCCAGCATGCTGCCAGCTCTGTGATCATAGAAGCGTGCTGGCTGCAAAGATCGGCCAGGGCTCGCCTTCTGATCTGGGGACACCAGGGCTCAAGGCGCTAATCTGCTTTATCAGCAATTTCTCTCTCCTGACACAAAGGTGTTTACTTGTTTTAACATCTCTCGGGACTCTATTTCTCCTTTTGTGTGGTCTTTATCCCCCAACGAGGGCTTTAGCCCAGATTACAGCCAGAATTAAGGCATTTGGCAATGTGCCTCAGAACTGTGTGATGCTGGATCAAGGAGCAGAAAGTAACAAAATAATGGGGGGAGATGCTGGGAGTGACCCCACTGCGGGATCCGTGCTGTTGGCTTTCAGGACCGCTTCATTGTCCTGAGAACCAAGAGCCTGTTGGAGAGGGGTGGCCGTGCAGCAGGGTTTGAAAAGCAGGTGCTTTAAGGTTTATTGTGTCCAGCATTTTTGATTCAGAGGGTGTGAGGAGGAGGAGGAGGAAGGAAAGGAGGGTTTGCAATAGGTGGCCATTTCAAGCAGCTGGGCAGATTGTCCCCTCCATTCCCAAGAGTCTGCCATGGCTGGGTGTTGCTGGCTGCTGGGGCAGGTGGAGTGATACTGGGGACAGGCTGGGCCATGTGCCTGATGCAATTTCATATGGCCCAGGGAAGGGGCTCGAGATCCTTCTTGCAGTCTGGCAGGGTGGGCCCTCACCAGGCACCATCCACCTGATGAGCTGCTGGTTCTGCACATGAACAAGCAGCAAGAGTGATGCAGCCACAAAGCATCTGGCTTAGAGCTTCATGGAGATCTTGTTTTTGCTCTTTCACGGCAAGCAAGGAATTAAAAAGGAGGAGGGTGTCAAAAAAAAAAAAAAAAAAAGCCAGCCTTTGGGAAGTCATCTCCAGAGTGGCCCTGAGGTGGTTGCTCTTGACCTGTCATGGTCAGCCCCAGATATGATGTTTGTAGTATGCAGTGTAACTGGAGGGGGTTGAGGAGAGCAGCCATGGCAGACTGGGTCAGGAGAGTCTGATTTGCCTGTGGATCTGAGCTATGTGTCAGAGATATGGGGAAATACCCCAGTGGGCAGTATTTTGAAGGATGGAGTCTGCTGTTGCAGATTATCTAGAGTTTGACTAAGTTGAGAATTGTCTCCCATGGAAATGGAGTCCCATTGTTCAGAGTGGTGGTCACTTCTCCCAAGGAAAATGATCCCATTCTGCTGGGAGTCAGCTGTGCCTGTTCCTTGGTGGTTCTCCTTATAGCTGTGACTTCTGCTGGTCACCCTCCATGACAGTTAGTGGCCCAACCAGTAGCAGAAGCTGGGGGACGGAGGGGAAAACTGTGCAGGCTTTTGCATTCTGTTAAATCACAGAAATGAGATCTAGGAGACTTTTGTGACACCATCTCTACTCTGGCCAGCTGAATTGGAAGGGTATTTTGCTTTGAATAGCTCTTCCCCTATCATGTTTCATTGCAGCGGTCAGCTGTTGACCTGTTTAGGGACTGACTTCCACCGTGGAGCTGGAGTCCTTGATGTCTTCTATGAAACGCCCTCCCTTCTCCTTTCTTGTGGGTATGACACCTACATCCGCTACTGGGACATACGGACCAGCACCAGGTGAGCCTACCCTGCTGCCATCTGGGGCCTGCGTGAGGCTCCTGGGCTCTCCTTGTGCGGTGTCTGGGGACTTGGCTGCGGCTGAATTAGCTCCTTCAGGCAAACTGGGCCTCAGTTCCAGTAGTGAAGGAGTGGAGGCTCAGCCCCGCTCCGGTTTGTGTTGTGTTACCCTTTCAGGAAGTGTGTCCAGGAGTGGGAAGAGCCCCATGACAGCGCCCTGTACTGCATAAGGAGTGATAAGAACCATATGATTGCCAGCGGCTCTTCTTACTATGGTGTGGTGCGCCTCTGGGATAAGCGGCAGACTCGGTGCCTGCAGGTGAGGGCCGGCCAGAGGCCGGGCAGCAGCAGAGCTTCTGAGTTGTTCTCTGGCAGCCCAGTGCCCGTGTCTCTTTAGAAGAGAGAGGGGCTGCTGGGCTGTTGTTGGGGCGAGCCCACCGTGGGGAACCTAACCTATATGCAGGGGAAAGCCTGCTTTGCTCAGGCATCTCAGCCTTTGGGTCTGTAACACCAGTTGGGGTCTTTGGGCTGACCTCTTCTTTAAAAGGTTGATTCTCCTATTTTCTTGCAGAGCTTTCACCTGTCTTCACCCACCAGCAGCCCAGTGTACTGCCTCCGTTTCAGTACCACCCATCTGTACGCTGCCCTGGCATCAGCCCTGCACGTTCTAGACTTCACGGCCCCGTGAAGGGCACCACAGCTGCTTCTGGTCACCCCAGCTCAGCAGAGTTGACACTTGGCTCAGGGAATCACAGGGCAGGAGAGGTGAGAATGGCCCCCAAGGCTTCTGAAGGGATTTTTTTTGCCTGCCAGAAAGCTACACTGAAGAGTGCACAAAGGGCCAGACTTTCTCAACCTCACCTGCCCGTTAGTGGAAATAAAGGCCGATTGTCCTTTACCCTTTTTATTTTGTGCAAGTCAGGGTTTGTTTTATTAACTGTGTTCTTTTTTCTTTTTTTTTTTCTTTTTTTCTGTGGATACAGCATTTGAGGGGCAAGTTGAGCCGGGATGCCCTATCAGCTGTGCGTGCTGGTCAGGTTGAGATCAGCCAAGCTCTGAGCCATGTGAAGCAAGTCTAGGCTATGTGCAGGGTGGACTGATTTGGTAGAAGGGAAAGGTGCCTGGAGCAGGGCCCACCTTTCACCTGCGCTTGCTGTCCTGACAGCTGCTTGTGTTGTCCTTTGCAGCCAAGAGCAAGAATTGAGCTAAAAGTCAGAGCCAGCCCTGCTTTCAGTGTATGCCTCCCCAGGCTGGCCATCAGGTCGGGCTGTGCACTTGGCAGGGCTGAAATGGT
This sequence comes from Fregata magnificens, assembly GCA_013389945.1. Taxonomy (NCBI): domain Eukaryota; kingdom Metazoa; phylum Chordata; class Aves; order Suliformes; family Fregatidae; genus Fregata; species Fregata magnificens. The sequence continues at coordinate 160,955 of WAAD01012284.1, read as the reverse complement.
TGCATTTTGTTAAATAAAACTCTGAAGGGAAACAAAAGAGACTGTATGTTTCATTTCAAATTCCAAAGGGGCTGCGATGTTACCCGCTGATTGCAGAGGCCTGGCTGGGTGGAGGAGGTTGGGCCTGTTTTCAGACGCTGTCTACATGTCTAATAGATCTCTCTTCCTGGCTAGACCCTGTGATGTGACACTGCTGCACTGAAGGCAGTTCTTTGGATCTTGGGTCTCATGTCACTTGTCCAAACAAGAAATCAAGAAGCAGGATCTGCAACTTGCTTGCTGCCTGCATAATGAAGCAGCAAACTGGACTAGTGCAAACACTAAGGCCTTGATGTGATTTACTGGGATCCTGTAGGCACATCTAAGTGGGCTCTGCTCCTTTTTGTGTCAGCCTTCTAAACCCGAGCTGGGTCTCAGAACAACTATAGCTTTCAGCATGCTCTGTGCTGTCTGGATGAATGTGGATGTCTGTGGATGAATGTGCTGTAGGTGAATGCAGCAGTGTCTGGGGTCTGGTCCTCCCTGGGGAAGGAGGTGCGTGAACCCTACTTGGCTGTGAGTTTGGGTATCCTGGGTAGGTAAAGGAGAGGTTTTGTATCACAAACTGGGAGCACTTCTAGGGCAAAGGACACAGCATGGTCCTTTGTTACAACTTAATAGGTAATTTCCACTGTCAAGAGGCTGTTCTTCCCTTGTGATGCACAAAAATTGGAAGAGGATGTTTGCTGGAGCCCTTGCCTGAGGGAGAGAGGGAGTGGAACCAACCAGCTCCTCACCTGCTTGAAGGCAGTCCTCCGTTCCTAGTGGATGTGAGACAGCAGCTCAGGGTGCAAAGTAATTTAAAAGCATGGCTTTGCTGCAGGCTCACATTCTCACAAGGATCTTTCCAGCACAGCTCCCGGTCAAAGTTCCTCATCCATGCCTGTTCCTCTGCTGCCACTTGTGCCTGCTTGCTGCCAGTTCCCTTGTAGCTACTGTGGTGCTACATATTCTCCTTGTATAAGTGGCAGAGTTGATGTCTAAGTGCCCCAAGCAATGATCTACTGCTGTAAAAAGAGGCCATGGCTGGAACAATTTTCCATCAGCTCAAAGCTGTAGATCCCAAAGACTGCTAGCCCAAGATAATGAATCTGGGGGGACCTCTGGGTTATTGGTAACACTGAGCTGTTGCTGAAAAGATGGTGCTTTGCATCAGGGCTTGCTCAATACTGCTGCTATATTGCTTGGAGCACTTTGGGCTCTGCATGTGAGGAGAGCTTTAGGTGAGTGATTAGGCATGAGATAGAAGACCAGAGAGAGATAGCTGGCAGAGCTTGGGAGTGGGGGAAGTCTGGTTTTTCTCAGGTCCTGGTGTGTTACATGTCCTTTAATGAAATTGGGAGGGAGGGATGGAGATATTAAATGTCTCTGGCATTGTCCCCAGGGAGAGACTGTGAAGGAAGTGGAGTAACTGTGGGGTGGGAGGAGGGGTTCTTTACTGCACTGGGCCTTGGGCAAGGCCCAGAGTAGGAATGAGCATGTCAGCTGAGCAGGTGAACAAGTATCACTGGTGCAGGCAACGACTTCTGTGACAGCCCTTCCTGCAACATTGCTGCTGCCAGTCCCTTTCTGCAGCCCATGTTGGTGGGTTCTGCACTCTTGTAGCTGCTTTTAGGTCCTACCTGGCTGAAGTGTGGAGCAGAGCTGCAGCCCCATGGTGGTGCCAGCACTGGTGGGTAGAGGGATGCACCCTCACACCTCAGGTGACGTTGGGGAATGGGGAAGCTGCAGGTGGGGCTGGCACACTGGCTCTGATGAGCTCTGCCAGTTGATGGTGCCTCTGTTGTCTTGGGAGGACTATGCAGGTGGGTCCTGGGGCCACCCAGCAGTGAGGCTCTAACTGGGGATGCCACCCAGGCTCTAAGGACTTTTCATGGTTTGAAAGCAGTCCCCATCAGGGGAGCTAGGCTGAGAGCGTGTGACCTGCCCACTTCAAAGTAGGGTTTGTTTGGGTAGGAGCTGTTCAAATATGAACTGGGATGGAAGGACATGCACAAATCTAAGCACAGGGATGGCTGGTGCAGGATAGAGACAATAGCTGGTTGGAGGGCGGGTTGCTAAAGCAGCAGCACTGCTGGGGTTGTCCCAATGCATAGGGTGCTCTCTGTGCAGCGAGGTTTGTGATGGGCCATGTTCGTGCCTTCACGGAAGGGGTGTGCTACTGCTACTCCTGAGCTGGCCAGCGGTCCCTGTCACCACTTTCCCCTCCATGCCATGCAAATGAAGGCAGCTGCGTTTCAGTTCCTGCGCTCTGCACAGCCGCCTGCATTCTGCACACCACATTGCGCATGGCTGGCGATAAGGAAGCAGTTGGGTGTCCTCCTCTTCACCCTATTTCATAGGCTGTGCCCATTCAGGTCTAAGCATTGATGCTGTTTGCAGAGATACCAGAGTCGCCAGAGCATCCTTCTAACTGCACAGAGGACCGTGCACAACAGCGCAGGAGGGGAGTGGCTTCCAAGCACATCCCAGGCAGGTAACGGATGTGAGGAGGGGGATCACGTTTTCCAAATGTTACTGCCTTCAGTGATGGTGGCAGACAGAGGGAATTCCCAAGGGGAACTACACGGCTTTCATGTCGCTTCTGCTCGTGGAAGATGGGGAGAGGGCTGCTGGCTCTGGCTGTGGTGCACCTCCTTTGCACACTGCAGCTTCCCACAACTCATAGAAGGATCATAAATGTCTGTATAAGTCAGCAGACCAGGCAGTAAAGAGATCAACTACCCTGCCATCTCCCTGGGCCTGCAAAGTTTCCTCCCAATGGCTCTATTAACAGGACTAATTTTTATTAGAAAAGGCAAAATAAATACCATGAAGCTATGCCAGAGAGCTGCCCCCCACCTCAGCCTCTTAGCAGCCACTGCCTACTGGGTCTTACAATCGCCATCCCCATTGTTAGCTGCCTTTATCTTCTTCAGCTCCTTCTGCAGCTGCTCTTCTGCAGCCAGGATCTCCTTTGGCTTCTGGTACTGTAGGACAGAGAGAAATGCCCTTAGCGCTCCTGTTCAGCCTCTGCTCTAAGCAGACCAACTGGGGCCAGGTGCTACCAGCGCAGCTGGGGCCCTCCTACCAAGGGAGGCCTTTCTGTTACCACCTACTTCCAGAGCCTGTTTGGAGAGGTGGTGCCATCATGCCAGGAACATTTGCCAAGATCTGGAGTGTCTTTTACAGTGCAAGTAAAACTTCCCAGTTGGATGTGGAGTCCTGGCCCCCACCAACCCCTCTGGAATATGGTGGCAAGCTGTGTCATGCAGATCCCTGGTGTGCCCGCTGATTGTATGCTCACACGTGTTTTTATATATATATATATATTTATATATATGCATTTTTTAAAAGGCAGACAGAGAAGTAAGAGTTGCAGTTCCTCTGTGCTCCCCTCAGAGCCCCCTTGCCCAGCTGCAGTTTAGTGGTGGATGCAGGTGCTTTTTGCCTGTAGCAAACAGAAGCTCAGGACTCAAGGTGCTCCTTGTGGCCTATTTCCTCTGCACGTGCTCCTCGTGGCCTATTTCCTCTGCACGTGCACCCCCAGCTCTGCTGCAAGGTTTCCCTTGGAGGGGATGTGCGCTGGGTAGCTGACTTCTACGTTTAAGAAGATGAGCACCTGCTGCTGAAAAGCAGCTCTCTGCCTCTGTCTGCTCCTTGCAACAACAGGTAAGTGTCCATTTTGCTAGTCTCTCACTTCCACCATGTGTGTGGAAGTGTCTCTCCACATGTCCTCTCTGGCGCAAACCAGCAGGTGATTTTTTTTAAAACTTTTTTTTTTTTGAGCCTGTGAGACCTCTAAGTGCAGCAAGTCCTTGGACTCTTAACACTTACGCTCTGAGGCAAGAGAAACTTGCTGTCACTGAGATTGGAGGCTTGCTCCGGCCTGAGGGAGGGGATACATGGAAAACAGACATGACACTCTTCCACCTGCAAGTCACCTTGACCAGCAAGCAGGGCCCCTCCTGCGGCCTGAGCTGTCCTGGCTCGTGTCAGCATGCCCAATGTAATCTGAAACTCCCACTGACTGTGTGACAGAGAAGGGGGCTCATCAGTGACCCTCAGCAGGTCTCCCTGCTCTGCCTCATTTCCCCACGTGTAAGAATTTTAACTTCTTTGTGGACATAAAGAGAAGGGCAAACTGCTGTTCTGCGTGGCTAAAACCTCACCGTGATGATCAGGGTGTTGTTGGCATGGGTGAAGCTCAGGGCAGCTGTGTCCAAGGGGAGCTGGTATCGGTCCAGGTCAGGAATAGAGAACTTTTTGTAGTACCTACAAATGAGAGAGGAGACAGAAATGAGGAAGGTGGGATTCATATTCCCCCCACTAGCAGTGCTGAGCTATGGAGTGCTGTTCTACAAGGTGTAGATGAGGACAACAGACCTCTCAGGGTTGGCAGGAAGACCCTGTGCCATGTTGTGTGCCTGCTGGTGCAGCCAGGCTGGCAGGAGCACTGGAAAGAAACCTCCAAACTGGAAATCGGAGCTGGCAAAGTCCCGAAGGGCTTTGGTGTGTGAAAGCAGGCTTGGTCTCCCTCCAGCTTGCCCTTAAGTAGTGCCAGACATGGTTAGGGACAGACTACTCAGCCCTACCAAGAGGTGTCCCTTATCTTTGTCAAGAGGTGTCCCTTGTCTTTGTCCCTGCTCATGGCCTCTCATTGCCTCTAAGTACCAGCTTCCATTAGCTCTTGTCAAAACAGCTGTCAAAGCCCTTGTGCCCTGTGGCTTACTTTCCTGAGTGACACACTGTTTTGTGTTGCAGTCCTTCCTAAACCCATCTTTTTGGCCTCTTGCTGTGCTTCCTAGATCACTTCCTGCTTTGGTGGCACAGTGATGCTTAGGCATACCCCTGGGCACAGAGCTCCAGGTGTAGCTGCCCACAGTCACCTGAGCCTCTGCTCTGCAGCATCTCCATGCAGCCCCCATGGTGGCTGTGGTGCTCCTCTGCACTCCCAGCTCCCCTGGCTGCTCTTTCCCTGTCTCTATCCCAGTTTCCTAATCACCTCTCACATCCAAGCAGAGGACAGAGAGGTTTTGCCAGCTCCTTATCCAGCCTGTGTCTCTCCACCAATCAAACCTTGGGCTTTGCTCAGTATGAAGGAAAAGGGATATGTTTCAGGTAGAACTCGAGCTGTTATAAGCTGTCTAGGCAGCTAAGAGATTTCCTAAGACTTTGGGACCAGAACCTTGTAGATCTGTGTCTGTGTTTGCCTGAGACCTTTCTTCCTTGGCATGGACTGCCCTGCATCTGTTGCTTCTCTCTGGGGCTGCACCAAATACACTAGTTGGTGGTCCTGTGCCTGTGTAAAGGCATGTTTGGGTTCTTAGTCTCTTCCAGCACTCTCATGGGCAATCCCCTCCAAGGAATTGGCCTGTAGCTGCTACTGAGGCACCCAGAGCAGAGCGGGAACAGGCAGCGGCTGCTGTCATGCCATTAGGGGTTCTTCACCATTCAGCTGTCTGTGTGTGAGGCTTGGCCTCTCTAGCTACGTCTGCCCAAATTGCAGTTTATTTTCCAAGTCATGGTGAAAACAGCTACAAAGGGCAAATGGCTCTCCTGGTGCAGTGGGAGGAATGTAAGCAGCTTGTTACCGCAGGGCTCAAACCGTTCTGTGTTGTCACTGCTGTCGGTATTTGGAAAAGGTGGCAGACATGGATAATAAGGGAGATGTCAAAGGTTAAACAGCAGAGATTAGATGAACACAAAGACATGTTAAGGAAGTGTTAACTTCTTACCGATTAGACAAAAAAAAAAAAAAAACAGTACACAGAAAAAAACCCACTGTTTCAAAGGGCCTTGGGAGTCATCAATGAAACAGCAGCATTCTGCTGCCCCAGGACTAAGGAGAAGGGGAGAAGAATGGCTTTGGCTGGCCTCAAACTAAAATCTGTGACAAGATCAAAGGAAACCAGATCTGCCTGGCCACCCCCTCCTCCTCCTAACATTACCACTGCCTCTCGCTGCAATAATTGAATCAGGTTTGGCGTTTGGGGAGGTGGCTTTCTGGGTTTGTTTTTAGAATTTAGTTTAATGGATTTATTTTACAGCAAGAGGTTTTAAGTAAATCCCACTTGAGCAGCCCTTGCCGTGGCCAGAGGGAACGGGAGTGACTGGTGGAAGTGAAGAGCTCCTGTCTGGGCTGGGGAGGTAGCTGATGGGTGGTTATCCCTGCTGAGGTAGGCAGATTCTCTGCCCTTGCCTCTCACCTCATGGCCAAGGGCAGTATTGCACTCCGAGCCTGGGTCCTGGCCCGAGATCCACACACAGTGCGTATATGAAGTCGCCTCTGTTATTTTCCTACTGGAAACCCACTTTTTGTCAGCCTGTAGGGAAAACTACTACTGGTATGCTGAGAATTTAGAGCTGAGCTACTCAGTAGTGACTTGGCAACCCATCCCATTGCTTGAGCCTCTGGCTGGCGGTCAGCACAGCTCTGTTGCTCAGAAGCAGCGTGGCTGACTTCCAAGGGCTGGAGAGGCTCCGAGGCTTCCTTTCTCTCCCGTAGTGATGTGTGCTCTCTCTGTGGATTCCATGCCTTTGTTGCTATCTTGGAATTAGTTGCTGAGTGGTGCCTTGCCCTGGCTGAGACCCAGGAGAAATGATATAAGATATCCTGGAGCCTGTACTAAGTGTTCTGGTGCTGGAGTCTATCTCTGCTCCCTACTGACAGCAAAGTCATTCTTGTCCCCAATGAGGAGACTTTCAGCTTTAATTCCAAAAGTCCTTAACTTTCATATGCAGGCCATGAGCCGCTGTCAGGCCCTTCAACTCTCTCTGACACTAGCCTATGAGTGTGTCGGTGTTGACTGCTTGTGGGGGAGTCTGTTTTCCTGAGAGTGGTACAAAAAAAGCTTGAAGTCCGGTAGGGCATAGGTGAAGCCTCAGTGGTACGCTATAACCTTACAGCACCTACACAGGCAAGGAAGTTCCCATATACACACTACTATTAGTAGGCCTGGGAGTAGACAAGCCTATATGTGATAGTATGTGGTTGGACTTAGGCTCACGTACTCCCTTCCTGTCCTAGCTCTATGTGTATCCACGTGTGGCTGATGGGAATCTCATTCATCTTTGCTCCATAGGTCTCCCTTACTAAAGTGCCACTCTTCTGTTAATCCCTCTGTGTGCATTTAGGCCAGCATCTTTCTGTATTAGAGCGGTAATTGCTTGCTGTTTTCATGGGGTAGACTCCCCCTTCCTCCTGTCTAGCCTCCTCCTGCTCTTGAGCGTCCAGGTGTGTTCATGTGCAGAGCTCAAACATCCCCTTGCCACGACCTCTGATGCGGTAAACCCTTGCCTGAAGGCTTGCGGCTTCTGCAGTTTGAAAGGCGTTCAGTAGCCAAAGTGGGGCAGTTCTTTGCCAACAGCACCACCTACAGCCAGCTACACAGAGCGGCTTAAAGAGGGCCGGGGGCAGATTGGGAAACACCGAGGCTGATTTTACCCATGAATCTGATCCTTCTCTGTTGTGCAGCAATGTTGGGGAGGGAAGGCAAGCAGAGAGCAGCCTGCCCAGCTTTCCATACTGGTGTATTATCCCAGTTTGTAAATAGCTTTCACTTATCTTCCAATATCCTCCCTTGTTCTCCTAATACTCACTCCTTGCTATCTCTTGCCAATACTACTGCTCATCCTGGCTTATCTTACTGAGGCTGTAAATGCTTTGGGGCACAGTGTGTGTCTCATTTCGTGAGAGATGCCATGTACTGACACAGTATAAGATGATGCGTAAAAGCCTTTTCTTTTTTTTTTCCTCCCATCTCAAATTTCTTTTGGCAGAATATTGTGGTGCTTCCTTTCCAGATTCAGTCTGCCTTTTTTTCTTGCTACCTCCAGATCATGTCATTGGCATTGTGACTACAGGACAGGTTTACGCAGGGAGATCTGTCTGCCTGAGTGCCCACGACTTTGCTGTACCTGTTGAATCCTGCAGTGCCATGCATTCTGAGATACAATGACTAGATCAAAGCATCGTGTCAGAGGGAGAAGATGGGATGCTCTAGCTTCAAAAGGTTTGCAAGGCTCTTTTACTTTATTTTTCTAAGGGAGCGACATTTGACAGGGAAAGAACAGAGCAAACACCATGCCACTGGAACTGTGAGATAAGTTTGCAAAGGCCAGCGCAGAGCTTGAGGGGCTCTACCGTAAACGTGTCTCGGGCAGCTGAGAGTGGAAATTGGACAGCAGGAGACACACAGCTGTGAGGTGGGGTCCCTCAGCCCTTGCATGCTAGGGATAGAACGCAAGAGAGGACAACCCCCCTGTGCAATCACTAGCCTGCCCTCTGTGCCAGCCCACCCCGAGGGACTGTCAGCACTGGCAGTGCTGTCCTTACTGACTTCTTGTTGGTGGTCCGGATGACACAGCAGCGCTGCTCCTTCTCCACAGAGACGCTGTAGACCTCCTTGGGGTAGGGCAGGTTACGGATCCGCCACTGGAAGCTGCTCAGGGTATCCTTCCTCATGAAGACAGGCTACAGCAAACAAGTACCTTTTAGCAAGGCCCCTCCAGCTGTCTCCTCTCCTCCCTGTCCCCTTCTTCCTGTACTACCTTGAGAGGCTCCATGTGGGAGTAGCTCTTCCATCATACTGGAGCATTAGGAAGTAACTCAAGAAACTGCCTGAGCATCACTTTCCTAGAGCTAGCACTGCCCTACCTTTACCCAGGGCACTGCCTGCCCTGCTTGTAGGAGGCTGAAAGTGTTCACTGAGGGAGTCTTGCAGTACAGGGTTACAGGGAAACTGGGCCTCTTCCTCACAGGCAACCGAATACTGAGCTCTGCCTACCCTAGGGACCAGCTGGATTCAGTCCTGGCTCTGCCCCAATTTGCTGTGCAGGGCTCTGCTTGTGTTTCAGGTCCATAGAAAAGATGGTGAGAGACTAAAACGTCTGCCCCCTAAGCTAGTGGGACATGAAGATGAAACACACGGTGCTATGTTAAGGAGCAGCCTGCTATACACTGCCTGTGTCGGCCTTCCATTGCCATCACCTCTGCTTTCCATCCACTGCCTTGTTCTGACACTGCCCTTCCTTTCAGCCTACTTTTTCGGAAGCCAGAATAGTAGTTGCCCAGCACAGCAGTACAGTTTCTCTACTTAATGAAACTACAAATCTCTTGAAGACCCCAAAAGAACCTAAGCTGTGCCCTCTTTCTACCTAGCCCTGCACCTTTGGGATGATTTATAGCAGAGTGCTGGGCAGGTTAATGCTGTCTCTTGGCTGTGAGTGATCTGTGGTCCACTAACTACTGCTGTAAGCACAAGCCTAGGTAGTTTTAGGTGCAGTCATGCCTGCAGACCCTTACATACGTTGGAGCTGCTTTCCTTTATGAGCTCTGATTCCAGTGCTCCCAGGAGCGGTGAGGTTGGCTCTCCCACTTCAATCTGCCACTTGCCGGAGCCCCCGAGGGTGTTCTTCTCTCGCCATTTTCTACCTGTGGAAGGGAGAAGAAGGGTATTTTCATGATTCTGCTCTACAAGAACTCCAGTAAATGACTGCCAAAGCTTCCCAGCATGCTGAGATGATATGAAGATACACATCTTAATTCCAGTCATTTCCACTTTGCTGTGAGTGGATCTGTTAGCTGGCCTATTCCTGAAGTCAGAAATCCTGTACCAAGTTTCTTTTTTGCTACTCGGTGCTGAAGCTATGGTGGGGTTGCAACAGGTGCCGTGCCCCAGCTGATGTGGTTTTGGACAAGATCCATAACCAACACCTTGCTTGTTTGCAGTTAGAGAAGCCACCAAAAAGCATATTTCACCCCAGCACATGCTACAGCCTCGGTGTGCCTGGCTACGCAAGGTGGCAATCCCATTTAGTCCCTCCAAGTCTGTTGTTACAGATGAGCTGTTTGGGAGAGATTGTGGGCTAAAGCAAGGTCTGCTATGCCACGGAAGTCAGAGGGCCCTGGGCCCAAACTGAACCATACTTGTGTCCCTACAACATTCAGCTACAGGCATGCTTATCTCCCAGAATATTTAGGGGCAATTTGTTCCTTACCAGGAGGTCCCTCTCAACACCCCAGTCCTGTGAGTGCAGACCTGCTGCCATGCACACCACAGTTCTGCGCCAACCCACGCCTGCTGGGGGCCAGCTGAAATCACCACTTACTCACTAACTGACCGGTCTTCACGTCGTACTCTTCGGCCATCTCCTTTCCATCCTCGAACAGATAGTGGATCTTCCGCTTCCCTAGAGGCAAGGCAGGTGGTGAGGGTAAACAGGGATACACCTACCCCCGGGGGTATGGCCCCGCCCCGCTGTCTGGGGCCGTGTCCCCGCGTTGAGGGCCCAGTGCCCTTTGCCGGGGCCCTGTCCCGGCTGCAGGGCCGTCCCTGGGAGCGCTCCGTCCCCCCGCCCGCTCGCTGCAGGGTCACCCCAAAACACGTCGCGAGGGAAGGAGGGGGCTATCCCGTCTCGCCGCCGCGGTTACCGTCCTGCACCAGCGCTGTCTTGCTGGCAGACTGCAGCCTCTCCAGCCAGCTCGGCACCGCCATGGCGGCCGGGCCTTGTCGCCACGGCAACGNCCGCTAGTGTGAGGGGTCTCGGCCCTCTCGCCGCCCCTCCTCAGGCCGGGGCGCGGGGGGGGCTCCCGTCTTCCTCCCCTGGCCCTCGGCCCCCCCGGTCTCGGGCCCAGCCCCGAGGGTTCGGGGGAATTGTTTCCTGCCCCCGAGGTCTTGGGTGCCGCTAGGCCTGGGGCGAGCCGGCTTGGTGGCGTTGAAGCCTTCACGGCCGGAGGATGCGGGCAAGGCAAGTTTGGTACCTGGCATGCGTGTTTTGTCTTAGAGGAGTTAAAATACTACCTGTGAAAACGCTCTTCCAAGCCCTGGAAGGGACTTGGGTACCTAGAAGCTTAGGGGGTTTTGGTGTGGTTTTTTTTTTTCTTTATCTAAGAGAAAATATTACTGTTTTCAGAGGGCTTTTTAGGTCAAAATGTCCTGAAAACAGAAACATTTCTGTGAAGCTGAGTTTTAGAAATGTAGCCAGGTTTCTTCTCCCCTGAAGCTGAACTCTTCCTCACAGAAGCAAGGCCTTGAGTCCAGCTCTGGTTGGTCTTCCAGAGGATTATGTTTAGTGGTCAGTTGAGAAGCTGACCGTAGGGAGAAGACACAGCCAGGTGGGACCAGTTTCAGCTCTTCCAGGCTTATTGTGATAGGTTTGTGCTGGCTTATGTGTAAGAAACCTCTAAGCAAAACACAAAGTACTGCATAGAGAGGAAACCAAGTTGGCGTTGACTTAACGCTGCAGCCGGGTGGAAGGGGCTGTTGGGATATACAGCAATTCGGGGGTTTGTTTGGGCTGCGGAAAACTGAACTTCCTGGTAGCCTGGGCCAGTAGTTAAAGCTCCGAGGTTCACTTTTGCAAGGCTTGTGATGGCAAAGCTACAGTTGTACCTGTATAGAACTCAGCTAGTTAATCTTTACTAATTTGCTATTTGCAGCTGAAGCCGGGTTGGGGGTTTTCCTCCTGTGGCTGTATGGAACACTTGGTGTCAATCAGCTGCTTTATCTCTTCTCATCGGTGACTGGATTTCAGTCCTGGCAGGAGAGGCATTTCCCTCTTGGGAATGTGCTTAAGAAATATCTGGGAAATAAAGTTGCTTCTGTTGGCTGGGCAGGAAGGAGCTCCAAAATGTTAAAGGTGTTGAATACTTTCTATTATAAGAACTCAGCTCTAATGGTTTCTAAGGTATTCAAGCAGGGTCTTCTTAAGTGGCTTTTTGGTGGATTCTAACTTTGATTTTTCTGACCTTGTGGGCTGCGATTCTTGTTTCCAGGTGCCTCCCTCAGGGCGAGCGTTTTTGGAAGGCAACAACAAAAAAAGAACTCCACGCCAACAAAGACAGTGAGCAAAATGAGTGAATCTTAAGTTGTGATTGCGTAACGCTGTTCTAAGCAACCTCCCTCTTTCCTATTGGTATTCAGCAATTGCAGCTAAACTTCCCACCAGGCCTATGGAGCTACCAGGGATTGTCAAAGCCTTTCCCAAGAGGAAGAAGGTGAGGGATGACTCAGGGAAAAGCATCCCTCGAAAGATCCCAAAAGAGGAAGGAGCAGAGATACCTGAGGGTAAGTCCTGTGTGCCCGTGATGTGGAATATAATGCTCCTACCCCAGCTTGTCACCTGGACGTGCTGTTCCTCCAAAGGCTTCTTCTGGCCCCTGAGTGTGTTTTCTGTAGACATCATGGCCAGCTTGCTTTGGTGTGTCCAGCTGGTGCCCCCCAAAGACTGCCTGCCACTGTTGATGCCATCAACTCTTATGTGAGATATGTAGCCCTGTTGATTTGGGACACTGTTTTGTCTTGTCACTGAGCTCCTGCCCCTGTGTTTTCCTCAGCAGAGTGGCTGAAACAAGTGACCGCCTACGTGTTGCAAGCTGGCATCGGCCACGCCAGGGCGGAGATCTTCCACAAGCAGATTGTCCAGAATGGGGGTGTTGTACACAACCAGCTCTCCTCAGAGGTGACACACGTCATTGTGGCTGAAGACATGGACTGTGATAGGGCCTTTCGGCTCCTTAAATTAACCAAGCTACCTTCAGGGTTGCAGCTAGTGAAGGCATCCTGGCTAAGTGCTTGCATTAGAGACCAGAAGTTGCTGAGTACTGCTGGCTATGGTGTCATTATCCCTCACAGGTATGCAAAGGACACGCTGTCATTCCTCCCTACAGCGCTTCTATCTGAAACTGAACAGCACTAAAATTTGATCTCTGGTCAAAATCTCAGACTGCAACTCCTTGCAGCTCCTGTGGGTGTGACTCAAAGTCACTTTTCCTCATACAGACTGTGAAATTTAGTGACTTTGTCACCAGTTGCTATCCTGTGGGGTAGCAAAACGTGGAATAGAGCCCAGAAGCGTTAACAGGAGTCCTGTCACTTGCTACAGGTGCTAAAGGCACCTCTTCCTAATCCATCAGTGATAACAAGGATATTTCTTTTAAAAGTGCTGAGGATTAAATGCTGTTTCTTACTTATTGCAGATGAAAAGTAGAGAGAATTGACAACTAGGCACAAGAGGAAATAAGGAATGGAGCAGCAGGCAGCCACAGGTTAGGATCAAAATGTTTTGGCAAAGTTTTGGAGGAAGAGTCTAAGAGTGAGGTAGATAGGAGTGGAAGTTGCAGGTCAGTGAGGTGGATGGAAATTGGGGAATTGAGCCAAAACCAGAGTAATTAATCCGTGATCTGGGAGAGTACAATTCATATGGTTTGTTTGCTCCATCCCAAAACTTGCAGAAGGAATTCTCAGTCAAACTTCTGGGGGCTGAGAAGTCCTTCTTCTCCTGTACTAAGGCATCTGATCCATGGCAGGTACCTGGAGGAGGGAGAACTGCAGAAAAAGCAACAGCAGCAGGTCCTGGGCAGTGAAGAGATCCAGCCCCCAGCAGAGGAGGGAGCAGTGAAACCAAATACTGAAGCACAGGTGGAGGATTCCTCTCAGCGAGGCCTGGGCACCCTTGGGCAGCAGCAGCTGGCTGAGGTGAGGCTTCCCGCACAAGCCCTTCTCCTTGTGAACAGATCCTGCATGCTGCTTTTCCTGGCTAAGAGTATCCCTGCAGAGATACAATGCCAGATTTTCTCAGCAAAGAGAAGGCATTTGGATATTTCAGTGGGTTGGTGCTGGCAGACTCAGGCTGTGGACATAGTTACTGCTTCTCTTTGTCCCTTTTAGGTGTTAAAAGTAGAAACAACACCCCTTAAATTCCTGTCCCCATCAGAACATTTCCAGCTGAAGCAGTCCTGGTGCTCTGTTCAGGCCAGGGCTCACTCTGGTGATCATGTTTCCCCTGTGTCCTTTTGAGGAATATTCCCTAGCTGAGAATGTCTCCCTTTCAGGAAGCTGTCTCTGATATTTCATCCCGTGTTCCTGCCTGAGCTATACTGACCCATTCTCCACTCTTTGGCAAGCACCCTGTTCAGACACATGTGCAGTGGATCAGGTTGCCACTTGAACGATTGCAGTGGTGTGCTTAAAATATCTGTGTTGGGTTATTAGTGGCCTCTGCTGTGAGTCAGCTTCTCTGACCTGCTGTGAGCTTTTTTTCCTTTCTCTGCTCAAGTTTGCTGAATTCTTTTTTGGCATTGGTATCATTCAAATCTATCTGTAGCAAAGTTATCCCAGACCTCTTAGAGCAGCAGCTGCCTTGTATTGCTGGCATCTGTTTTCTAACACAGTCCCAAATTTTGTTTCACAAAACCCTGTAGTTACTCCCTAACTGGTAGCTCACTGAGGGGTCCTTCATGTTAGGCTATCTCTTGAATATGTGTAGGGGGGGATCTTTTCTCCCCAGACTTACTATCCAGTGTGCTATAGGCAGAGTTGGCTGCTGCTTAACTGTATCACCTTTGCAGTTACCCTATCTTTGCTGTTTCTTGTAACTCTAATTAGCGGCAATCGTTATTAACAAATCTCACACTTAATGGGAGAAAGGATGTTTTGTATTTTTATGGATCCTGTGGTATCTGCCCTGCTTTCTGTTCACATTTAGTTTGGGTGGTCAGACAGCTGCTAGGGTCTGAAGCCTTATTGCTTTTTTTTTTTATTTAAAATCCCCTCATGCAATGATATTTCCTGTTAGGCTGTGTGCAGAAGCAGTATTTGTAGACGCTTCAGTAAAATCCCTTGTCCCAAGCTTAGGACTATGTGAGTTTGGAGAGGAGAAGAGAACCCACAGCATATGCTTTAAGACAGTGCCAACCACTTTTAAGACCCAGCTACAACAGTAAAGCTGAAGCTGAAATCTCAGCTTAGAAGTAGCCTCCATTTAAGCACAGAGTCTTTCCTAGCTTGGATGGATGTTTTTTCTCTAGGAGATGATGAGTGTGCCAGTTTCATACTGAACAGGGACTGCTCTGGGAGTTCTGCATTTGGATGTAAACTCCTGTGAGGAAACCCTGTTACCAGTCAGACTGTAGCAACCACTGTGTGACTGGCATCTGGATGCACTAGTTTTCTGCAAGGCAGCCTTTGCAAGCGGTGCCAAGTTATTCACTGGCTGAACCCTGGGGCTGTTACCCCACGCTGCCTGCCTCCCTCTCAAGCAGTGTATTGCCTCAGCTACTGGGCTTCAGCTGCTCTCCTGGCTCCTGTGCTGTGCTCCAGACAAACCATGCACATCCCAGTCTTACCTAGCTCTAGCAAGTCAGTTGCTGTAGGATCCTGGAGTATCTTAGAAGCTCACAGGACTAGTTGGTTTTGTACATATGGTTGTAAAGAGTCCATCAGCTTTGTTGGCGAAACAGAGAGAGTCAGGGGTTTATGTGGCGTTTCACCTATGTGATACTGCTGGCAGAGAGGATGGGAATTGCATGCTCCAGCTGCAGAGTTGTTTGCGTTGTGCTTGGATAACATGTTCCTTAAATGCTTTTAAGGGGCTTACTAACTGATCTGAACGCTGAGGCTTTGCTGCCCTTAGAGGGAAGAGTGTCTTAAGGGAGTTGCATTTCAAGGTGAATAAAACTGCTGTAGTCTATCAAATCCTCAGTCTGACCCAGTTTTCAGAGTTATAAAACAAGATTACAAAGGGAAAACATCCTGCCTCTTCTGCCTAAAGACTTCAGCTCTGTACCTTGCAGGAATTGTGTCTCCAGACCTCCCTAGCCAGGAGAACTGGAGGTTGTAAGGATATGGCTTTACCTTAGTTAGGCTGACGTTCTGCAGAAATTCACAACAGGACTTGGGTGCCACATGTGACTGCCGGACTGATACCAAACAGCCCTGTGCCATTCAGGGTTACTTCCATGGTACAGGAGCTCTTGGATCTTCGTGGACTCCTGTGTTTATACATCAGGAGAGAGGGGGACCCCAGTGAGCAAAGCAGTCTACAAAGCCTCTGTGTGGCTTCCCACTTCTATCGCCTTTTGTTCATTACCTGAATCCAAGGCTCATTGTTTCTTAAGTCCACACAGAGGCATCCTAATGCTGAGGGTATCAGCAAATGTATACATTGGTTCTTTCTTCTGTCACTGAGGAATGTGGAGTCCTTTGTGTCATTCCTTCCTCTCCCTTTTCTCTTGCAGATAGCCATGGGGAAAGTGGGGGGGTTGTAATTTACTACCCTGTTAAGATTTTGTGTCTGTAACATGAAAACAGAGTTCAGTGCATATCTCCTGTGATCTGCATCATGGGGTGGAAGGTGCAGAGTCTGAACATGAGAAATGTGTCTATGCAGCTACCAGACCAGTGAAAGGTTTCCCAGTGGGAGTAGGGAGTCAGGATCTCCCCCAGCCAGGGATTTCAGCATTGTCATACCATGCTGCTGGCAGCAGCTGCTCACTTAACCAGTATCTTACCTCAGTTAGGTCTCGGGGGCTTGGCTATAGGAGGTGCGTGTGTGCTTGGATCACAGGTGGACAGCAGTCTCTAGTCTCCTGTGCTTTGTGAGATGTGCATGTAGCTTCAAGGGGGATGCATGTGTAGCTAGGGGCATGAAGAGCTATGGTGTGCATGTAACCAACCACTTCTAAAGATGGCAGTTTGAGCACTGTGTGCCCTGGAGGTTGATTAGTGCTCTGACTTCCTACTCTCAGGAGCAGCCTGTGCCAAGGGGACATAAGTGAGGCATGCATTTGTTCTCACATGGCTGCTTTTCTACTTCTCCCTAAAGAAAGTCTCTGATGATGGAGACAGTGAAGGAGAAGATGCTAGTGTCACCCAGGGAGATCTGGAAGCATTGATTTCTGGCCGCTACCCTGTGAAATTGTCAGAGGAGACCAGTGACAGCTCATCCGCGGTGGCCCAGCCTGCCAGCAAGTGGGTTTGTGCGCATTCCTCCAACAGCAAGAAGGAGAATCACAACCAGTGCATCACAGAGAAGCTGGAAGTGCTGGCAAAGGCCTATTCTGTCCAGGGGGACAAGTGGAGAGCTCTGGGCTACTCCAAAGCCATCAATGCACTCAAGAGCTACCACAAACCAGTCACCTCCTACCAGGTAAAACAGCTTCCCAGGGTGGTGGAGCAGGGAGATAGACCCAGCATCCTAGCTCTGTTATGAGCCAGATTCCTTTATCTTCCTGTACGTGAAGTAGCTTATCTTCAGGCCTTGGCAATTCCCTCCTGCAGGAGAGTTTTGATGGAAGTTGTGTAGCAAGTGCGAGTTGTATTTATTGACCACCTGTGGTGTTTTCAGATGAGCAGAAGAGGGGAGTCTGAGTCTTTTTAGGGCCAAGTCTGAGCACCCATGAGATAAATGCCTTCTCCAGGCTCAATGCAGGGACATTTTCACCTTCCTCTTAGGCATCAGCAACTGCCACCGTTGGATATAATGTATAAAACTAACTGGATCTAGGCTTGATTGGCTGTGACAGTCCTGCCATTCAGTGTGTTAGTGTTTCAGTCCTGTTCTGCATGCTTGTCTGTTTCCACTTGGCATTGAATCGGTGTAGCCTACGTAAGCCTGGCCTAGAGAAGAGAGCAGCAGTCAGAACTAGTCTTGCCACTTATCAGTCACTGATCAAATGGCTAACCAGCCTCTGAGTGGGTAGCAGCTCCCCAGCTTGTCTGTAGCCTTCACTTTTCCAGTAGCGGCTCTGGTTTCTTGCTAGGAGGCCTGTAAAATCCCTGGGATTGGGAAGCGAATGGCAGAGAAGATCCTGGAGATCTTGGAGAGTGGGCACCTGCGCAAGCTGGATCACATCAGTGAGAGTGTGCCTGTGCTGGAGTTGTTTTCCAACATCTGGGGAGCAGGGGTCAAGACAGCTCAGATGTGGTACCAGCAGGTAAGTTTAGTGCTTTACACAAGAGGTTCTCAGGCTAGGGTTTGAAGACTACTTCTGAGTGCAGGAGAATTACTTTCACAAATAGTTTCCAGTTGCCAATATCCACAGATGGGATTTGAGTCTGGTGTTATGGGAGGAGATGTGAGGCTGGGCCACGTTGTGGGTGTGTTTGGGGAGAATGGAGTGCATCCAGCTGAGACTTGAGTTTGGGTGGAGGATAGGCAAGAGAGACATGCAATAGGAGGAGTTGGGGACACACTGCCTCTTCCATTAGCATCCCTGCTTGGAGGTCATCTCACACTGCTCACTGCAATGACACTGCTAAGAGCCAGGCTTGAGCCAGGACATCTTGGCCATGAAAGCTTCTGATCCAGTTGCTGGCTGTTGGCCTGGCTGGCTGCTGTAGCTGTCAGAGCAGCTGTCCACCTTGTTTGGCAGTTCTAAAAATGAGGTTAAAGTAATTGTGCCAACATGAGCAACCCAGGCCACTGGGTGGGTTCTTTCTTTAAAGACAATTTGTTTCCTGAGCACAGAGCTAATGAAGCCTGGTTTACTGTAGTGTTTGGTTCGTGACTGGATTCTTTACTGTCTTAAAAATACGGCTGTGTTCACACTGTAGGGTTTCCCTCACTGGGATTTTCTGGGTGTTGTTCCTTTACCTGCATCACTTGTTTTCCTTCAAGCTGTAGGAACACAGTGCCTTGAGAATAGTAGCCTTCTGTCAGGTTTAGTTAAGATTCAAAGTCATTGTGGGGTGGAGATTAGAGGTGTGTAGGTGGGTAGTGGGGTTGCCTAAATCCCTTCTTGTAGGAACCAGGCCCTAAGTGATCTCTACATGTGATCTCAGAAGCTGTGACTGGCCTGGACTTGAGACAGGTTAAATACAATCTCCCCAAATCTTGCTTGAAAGTATTTGAAGAGCAAAGTCCCGGTAGATGTTTGAATATCATCACATGGTATGCACTAGGGTTTCCGGACGCTGGATGACATCCGCACCAAGGCTACTCTCACCAGCCAGCAAGCTGTGGGGCTGAAGCACTACACGGATTTCCTGGAGCGCATGCCTCGGGGGGAAGCTGCAGAAATAGAACAGACAGTGAGTAGCTCGGCCCTGGGCCCCCAGAGTGGAGTACCTGCTGGGACCTGACAGGAGGGTGCATGCTGTAGAAATGTCCCTTGCTGTTATAGCTGAGCTCTTCAGCCTCTCCTCTGAGCGGGGTCAGTGCTTGGGGGACCCTTTTTGGGCATGGGCACACAAGGCACCTACTTTGCCCTGTAGGAAGGTTCAGTTTGAGTGCCTGGCAAGGAGGAGGATACTTCACAGGTGTCAGTTCTACACACTGCTTTGAAAAAGGCTGTGTGTGGCATGGTGGGGTGAGCAGGTTTCCAGCTCCTCTTTCCTGCCTCTCACCTTCTGTGAGATGTGTGCTTTCAGCTGAGGCCCCTGAGCTGTCTCCCTGGTGCTGCTTCTCCAAAGGAAGCTGTGAGCACGCTGTGACGTGGTTGTCAGTGGGGACACCAAGCATGGTTGAACCCTTGCTGGAAGCAAAAGGGATTCAGGTTGCAGATGGATGCTGCTTGCTCTACTAACGCCATGGCAGTCCAGGATTATGGGGTGCTAAGCCAGTGTACCCTAACGTGAGCAGAGAGCTTGGGGGACACACCATCATTGCTACTCCTGTGCTCTCTGATCACCATGGAAGCAGCAGCCAGCGTGACCCTGTCACTCGGCCACAGGGCCTGGCCACGAAGAATACACTCCTGCCAGGCTCCTGCTGGGGTGTCAGTCCCGTGTGCCGGATTAGCCATTTTGGTGGTGAGTGGTCCCTTTCCCAGGCAGGCTGGGCCGAGGAGCTGGCTCTTGGGGGTGGGTCTATTGTTATCTTGATGGGATTACTGCGCTCCCCTCCATACACACGCACACACCTCTGATCCAGGCCCAGGAGAGAGAATGAGGGATTAGTCACTGTCTGTGCTGCCTGTCACAGTGAGATCTGAGGAGCTTTTAGGCGCTCGGGTGGGGCTGGGAGTTTTCTAGAAATCTTCATTTAAAGCCAGAAGGGGGGCAAGGACACCAGAGGAGGGTTTGCTCCGCATGAGAAAGGCTTGTGGCTTCTTGGAACACCTCTGGGGCAAAGGTTAATGGGTTTATCTCTTGCTAATGAAGGATGATCCCCAAGAGTGACAAGGGGCTGTGGGCATGGACACTGCCTTCCTGAACCCCAGCTTCTGTGATGGCCTCGTCACTGGGAATTGCTGAGGCCCTAATTATTTGCTGCCAGCAGGATGATTGGCACAATCAGACCAAGAATACTTGACTCCTGTCTGAGGACCTAGGAGCCTTTCTTAAGCATTTAGTGAATGAAGCCATCAGAATTAGCACTGTCTGCACAAAACAGGAGCTGGGGTCCAGCCTGGAAGTGGCTGCATTAGGGGAAGTTCTTACTATATGTGTCTGATTGCTGGCAGCAGCATGTTGGCATCCATGCGGTCTAAAATGCTGGGACATTTGTGGGTTTTCTGAGTCACAAAGCCCAGCTCTCCTGCAAAGGTAGAGCTCCTGGCAGGAGTGGACTCCAAGGGACACTTGCAGATATTCTGCTGTCTTGGGTCCTGCTGGGGAGACTCTCCATGAGCCCACCTCTGCTTCTGAAACAGCACCTGTGACCATCTCGTGTTGAACTGACTCTCTTTGCGGGTAGAGCTGATGAGCTTTGCCCTCCTGGCCCACAGGAGAGCTGAAAAACCTCTTCCCTCCTGCTGTCTCAGAAACCGAAGGCTCTGAAAGGTTGTGCCATACTTTGTCTCCTCAGCATTGCTGCATCTTCCTGCTTGTCCCAACCCAGCTCCAGCCCAGTGCCCTCAAGAGCTGATGACTGATGGTAGCACTGTGGTAGTTCATTGTATTGTGTGGCATTGTGCTGGGCATTTGCAGGATTGGGTGGAGGCCACCCGAGCTCACATGGCTCCTGACAGCAGGCCAGCCTCCTTGGTGGGGCAGTTTGCCATGCCTGCCAAATGTCTGCTCTGTATGGAGACCCTGGAGATGCAGGACAGGCCGCAAGGCAGGCACAAGATCCTTTGCTGCCTTGATGGAAAGGGCATGAAGAGACTGGTCTCTGACTCCTCATCCGTCTTTCTCTTCTTGGAGGTCAGACAAGCTGCCCTGGCCCTGAAACCTGGCCTCGTGTGTGTCGCATGTGGCTCCTACCGTCGGGGGAAGCCCACCTGTGGAGACGTGGATGTGCTGGTCACTCACCCAGATGGGCAGTCTCACCGTGGGGTGTTCAGCAAGCTGCTTGACAGCCTCCACAGGAGCGGTAAGAGGGCTGGGGACTAGCACATGGTGCTCAAAGCTGTTCTTAGCATGGCCAAACTGAGGAGGCAATGAGGTGAATGGCATTCATTGAAGGGCAGGTGATTGCTTTTCCTAAGGACAGGACAGGACATCTTGTAAGTCCTTAGAGTACTGCCCCTGGTGCTGGCCCTGCTGCAGTGGCAGCTCTGGGAGTATTGCTGCAGCTCAGCGTGGCTTCTCCTGTCTGTGTGAGGCTGTCAGGGCTGAGGCTGGGCTGCCCTTGGGGTCCCACAGCACATTATGAGATGCCTCAGCTGCTCTCTGGACAGTGAGGAGTTTGGAGTGGAGGTGTCAGTCTCTGCCATTCAGCTCCTCTCTGCCTATTCCCTCTCCCCAGGTTTCCTTACGGATGACCTGGTGATTCAGGAGGACAACGGTGATCAGAAGAAGTACCTGGGGGTGTGCCGCCTCCCTGGGCCAGCCCGGTGTCACCGCCGGCTTGATATCATTGTGGTGCCTTACAGTGAGTTTGCCTGCGCCCTGCTCTACTTCACTGGCTCAGCTCACTTCAACCGGTCCATGCGGGCCCTGGCCAAGACCAAGGGCATGAGTCTCTCGGAGCATGCCCTCAGCTCAGCCGTGGTGCGAGGCCCTGGGGGCGTCAGGGTGGCATCTGGCCATACTCTGCCTACTCCCACAGAGAGAGATGTCTTCATTCAGCTGGGGCTGCCTTACCGGGAGCCCTCAGAACGGGACTGGTGACACCCAGTTGTCACCCAGCACCCTGGGCCCACTGCCGTGCTGCTGTTTTGAAGGGTGCTGGTTTCCCCAGTGCTGCTCTGTGGTGACTGCAGACTGGGGAACATATCACAGCAAACTGGAGCTGCTTGCAAGCGCGGGGCCCTGCTGCTGGCAGAGCTCTGTGGCTTCACCCAGCAGAGGCTGTGGGCTGGAACCGCACTGGAAGCACTGCCTGATGCCTCAGGCAGCCCTTGGCTACCAAAAGGACTTGCTGCCCATCAACTACCCTGGCCCTGCTTTCCCTGGGGAAGCTTCAGAAGGCTGGGCTGCAGAGCCTTGTGATCCAGCCCCTCCCAGTGCTTGGGAATGGGGGAAGTGGGATGCATCTTCCTCTGTGTCTGTGCACAGGCACCCCAAAATCTCTGCCCTGAGCTGCGTTTGAAGGCAGCCAGGGTCTGGCCCGGCCCTGGAACAGGGCCTTCTCACTACTGCCAGCAGTTGCTACTGTTGGAATCATGAAGGGTTCCCCTATGCTGCTGCTGTGTCCTCCCTCCATCTGAGCTGACTTGTATCCTCTGGTGGGTCTCAATGCACAGGGCCGGAATGCTGTGACTGCCACCAGCTTCCCCTGATGCCAGGTAAGCCTTGAAGGCGTAGGGACCCGATGTGCTGTGCCTGCTTGCTCTCAGCCCATCCTGTGCTGAGGATCCTCCAGTGCAGAGCTGTGATCCCCCTGGTGTGGCCCCAAGGACTCCTTTCCTCTCAGTACAGGAAAGGAGTGGACCTTGCAGCTCAGGGGAGCTGTGCTCAGGACGGGTTTGAATGTAATGGCACTGAATGTAACCCAGCAGGGCTGTGTGTTTGTGCGTAGGAGGCAGAGAGAAACAAGAGGAGATAGTTCTAATTTGGGCGAAGCAGAGCTTTCCCTTTGTACGTGTGGAAGCCATGGAGTCATCTGGTCTTTAATCAGAGAATGTGTGTGTGTGTCTATTTGAGTATGCAGGTACATGTGTGCTGGCCCTGTCAGTTCCATGGGCATGAATTTTATTTCTCGGGAAACCTCAACTATTTTTATATTCTGAAAATGAATGTCCCAGAGACTCGCAGTGCTCTTTTTCCATTATGGGTATTGGAGTGGTTCGTCCTGGCAGAGGTGCTGCTCTGTGGCATTGGCTGCCAGGAATGCCGTGGTGGGTGTTTCTGTGCCAGGACCCCAGGGCTCCCTCTGGCCGGTCTCTGGGCCTGGCCTCCTGCTCCCTTGTCTTGTGGGAGACCCGGCCATCCCCACTCTGCACTCTGCCATGTCTTTGTCACGTGCAATGACAAGGTGTGTGTTTGCTGCCAGGGCAGGCACAAGGGCATTAAACCTGGTGGGTTTGCAGTTTCTTGCTGCAGTGTCAGCTATGGCTGCTGGGCACCAGTAGTGGGGCTGGGGTGTTTGCTGGGGAGGCTTTGACCCCAGCAGCGTCATTTGTCAGACCAGCCTTTCTACTGAACACCTGATAGAAATGAATGTCTTCTGGCATGTCTTGGTGCTTTGAAGTTTGAAGTATAATAAATCCCTTCTCTCTTTTTCCTTCACATCTCTGTCTTTTTGCTCTCTGCCCTGCAACTGTTGGGACTCTTCCCTCTGGGTGACCAGGAGCCCCTCCTTGCTGGACTGTCTCCCTGTTTTCAGTACAGACAGGGAGAAGGCAGTGGAGACCTTCACACTGTTGGATCACCAGTTCTGTCTCTCAGGGCAGGAAGTTGCTGGCCACCATCCTCCCATGGCAGAGCGGGACCTGGCTCTGTCCCGGCATCCAGCTGGCCACATGGCTGAGCTGGGGCTGGCCGTGCCCAGAAAAAGGAGCAATTCCCAAGCCCTGAGCCTGGGGCTGAGCTCTTACTTCATGTGTGGAGTCAGGGAGGGATTGCTGTCAGCTTTTCCATATTTCATGGGAGTTGGCTGCTGCTCTGTCTCCTGTTCTGTGCCTGGAATACAGCTCAGTCTCCTGAGCATGGAAATGTTTTGGTTTTCCAAGGGGAGTCTAAACAGCCTGGAAGCCAAGGGAGCACATGGAGATTAGCAGCAAGAAACATGGGCTCAAAAGGGAGATGGAGACCTTGGCCCCTTGGTGAATGCAGGTTTGCCTCCAGCTCTGGATGCTGGGGCGAGCTGTTCCAGAGGGCTGGGGCTGCCCCTCTCACCAGGGCCACGAGCTGGGGACATCACTGGAGGTGCAGGAGATGCGGCACTGCTGGCCCCCAGCTTGTTCCCCTTTGTCACCCCAGTCTCCAGGGACAGAATTCACACCCTGGTGCCAAATGGGTGCTGCAGCAGCGCATCAAAGCCCTGGCCCTGCTGTTTGTGCTGCTTTTACTGGGGGGGAGGCCAGATGAGGGGGTGTGGGGCCAGGGCTGCTCAGGAGAGGAACTGCTCACCCAACCCCTTGGGAAATGGCAGTGAGGATGGCCCTAGTGCATACATGTCATGTGGAGGCTGCTGGGGGAGAAGTCCTGCCAGCCCCCTGCTCTGTGAGGGAAGGGGCCTGGTGTCTGTCTGTCCTGTTGCACCCTACAAATCCCTGCCCAGGAGCTTTGGAGGGCGCAGAGGGCCCTCCTGTGGCCAACTGCAGCCAGGTGGGCCAGGGATGGATGGGGATCATCTCCCCTGGGTGCAGCTGCAGCAGATGCAAAGGGGCAGGAGGCAAAGGAGCACACCCAGGCTCGGCTGGAGCAGCTGGGGGTGACATTTCTGGATGCTGAAGGCTCCTGCTTCTCCCTCGTCCTACTGCAAGGGGAGAAACACGAGCTGGACTGTACTGCCCACTGTGAGTCAGCCCTGGGCTGGGCAGTCCCTTCTGCCCTGGATGGAGGGGACAGAGCTGCCCTCCACATTCTCCTCCTTGTGCCCCTAATCCTGCCCTCCATCCTCTACTTGCAGACCCCAAGCCAAGGGCTAATTCTAGCCCGGCATCCCATGAGGCTGTGTGGTCCTCCGAGACCGCTCTTTTGCCCTTGCAGCAGGGCAGGATGTGGCCACCCCCTTACCCCAGCACAGCTTCTGCCTCTTCTAGACCCCAGGATGCCACACTTGTGAAGAAGGTACAAGGGATGGGGCTCCTGGGGTGCCTGGGAGGAGGTGGGTGCTAAGCCCCCAGGATGGGTGCAGGCAGGGTGAGCAAAGACAGTGTTAGGCATCTCTAATGAGGTGTTGCCTGGTTCCTGCTTCCCAGGAAGGGGCTTCGCTATTCCCCCTTCCCAGCGCACCCCCTTCCTGCCCTCCCTGGCTGTGAGTCTGATCATCCTGAAAATTAAAAATAAACCCAATGCAGCAGCACTTAGAGACTGAGCAGAAAGTCGGGGAACTGGGACAGAGACTCAGCTCCTGCCACAGAGCCCCTCGCTCGCACCACCACCCCCTCCCTCACCCCCAAGGTGGGTCCAGACTGGGGGCCTAGGCAATTCCTGTCCTCCCCATCAAGCATCTCTCTGCCTCTGGGGTAAAAGGAAGAAAAAGCCTGGGCCAAGTCGCTGCAGCTCTGAGCTCCCTACCCTGTGAGGAGGACACCCATCCTTAGCCACCATGCTTGTCCTCATGCAGGGATGGGAGGATGCTGGGGCTGGGGGAAAAGGGGTGCAGAGGGGGTGGTTTGGGTTCTAATGCTGGCACTTTGTATTCATGAGTAAATATTTGCTAATGGCAGCATGGCCATGCGTATGTAAGGGAGCTACTCCCCCCACCGGAGCAGGCAGGGAAATGAATATGAATTTATCATGATTAGGTGAACCCAGCAGGGAGAGCGGGAGAGAGAGGGCTAGGCAGGGAGGGGGCGGGCGAAGATGGATCTGTGCAATAAAATTAAATAAGGACACCAAATAGAGTCACTTCTCATGCGCCTGCCCGCCCTCCCGCGTGCGGGGCCTCTCCCGCCTCCTGCGCTCCTCTGGCTTTGCTGATTTCTCTCTTTCCTCAAATTTATGAGGCCAATTATGAAGATGAGGTTGGAAGTTCTCAGAAGTTCACTAAATGCAAAGTGCGGTCCCTGCTGTTCCCATCAAATTAATTAACCAAGCGCTATTGATGGCCAGGCGACATCGGTGCAGCATGGAGTGCAATGGAAGAGCTGCTGGGGTGCAGCTCGGGGGGAGCCCTGGCTGGGGGCAGGGCACCCTGCAGGATGTCCCCAGAGCTGGGGGGATGCAGAGCGAGAGCCCCGCCTGGGCAGCCGCTGGGCAGCGGGAGCGAGGGACGCAGCAGGGGATGCACTAGGTCGCAGCGTCAATGCTTGGTATCGCAGTCTCTGTTTCCAGCACCAGTGGTCTCTGGCTGGAGGAAGATCCACCTGGGTGATGGCAGGGCTGCCCTGATGGGAACATAGCATGATGTCCTGTGTCCCATGCTGGAGGCCACGGCAGGGGCTGGTGGTCAGCATGAGCTTGTGCCTAGAGGAGCAAAGCCTGGAGCCGGTGCCTTCTCGGGCACCCCAGGATCATCCCCCCAGCTGGGTGGGGGAATGCTGACCCCGATCCCACGGGGGTGGTCTGCACAGGGGCTTCACACTTGGTAGACAAGTGACTTTCCCTATGGCTTAGCAGTGATGGTGCATCCAGGACAGGCCCACCACCACCTTCCCTTGCTCCCCAGGTCCCAGCAGCCCTCCCTGCCTCAGTTTCCCTACCTGTGCTATTGGGAAACAACCTGCCTGTGACTTGCAGGTAAAACCTCATGAGCTGAGTGCCTGAGTGCCCCGATCTGACACAGCCCCTTGGCCATCCCCAACCTTTGCGTGAAGCTTGGCTCTGTGCAGGGCTCAGGGAGAGGGTGGGCAGCTTTGCGGTGGGGGCAGCAGCCACGTGCCTAAAGCACACCAGCTCTTACGGGGCAGCTCCTGTGCCTGGAGTAGCCGTGTCGTGTGCCCCCCTCCCAGGGAATGGCTTTTTGGGGGGGTGGGGGTCCAACATGACCCCCAAGTCTGCCCTGTCCCATGGTGCTGAGATGCCTCTTTCATGCTCACTGCATGTGCAAGTGGCTGGGATGCTGCTGCAAAGCTGCTGCAGCATGGAGGATGTGAGTGCCTGGACTGCTCAGGTTCATCTCAGCTGCTGGACAAATGGCCCTTCCTTTGCCTGTCTCTCGGGGGGGAAAATTCACTCAAAGCAGTTTATACATTGCCCAGATAAGTGTCCCAACACTAGCTGTGCTACAGCGAGTGCTTGAGGTTGTAAAAGGGTCCAATACTGAGGCCCTGAGTCAAACCCAGGACGTCTCCACTTGCTACACTGCCGCGCCGTGCCTCAGTTTCCCTCCTTCTTGCATTTCCTGAGGCTGTTTGCTCTCTTTGGGCAGCATCTGGTTTTCATTGGGTGCAAACAGCATCCCAGTTCTTGGGGAGCCTTGGTAGCGTTTAGTGGCTGTGAGACGTGGCCAAATAGGGACTCAGTCCTTACCCCAAACCAGCCTTCTCTCACACCAAATATATGTGCCATAAGGCTCCCTGCTTCTACCACCCTGCACAGGGACCTTCACCCTGTAGTGCCATGGGGTCCTTGACTTAAACCCTTTTGCAATCGCTGTCCAAGTCTGAGCAAACCAGCTTGTTTGAGGGGTGGAAGATGCAGGCTGTGTCCTTGGACCAGGGATCTCCCAGCGGGGAAAGGACAGAGTGGTCCCAGGGGAGGCCAGATCCAAGCATCCTTGCATGAACCCAGCTCCTGGCACGGCATGGCTGTGTGTCCCACAAGGGTGCACCAGCCCCATGCACGGCTCCAGCTGTGTGCCTCTGCCTTTCCTACTCCTGCTTCTCTTCACTGGCTTTACTCCTGCCCTGGTGATCAATGGGCTCTGGTCGGGCTGGAAAACAGCACAAGCACAGGCATTTACAAACCCGCTGTCTCTCCCACACGGCCATAACTCAGCTCCCCGTCACCGTGGGGAATGGGAGGCAGGTGCTCCTGCTCTGGCAGTGACGGCAGTGCCAACATTTCCCCTCTCGTGGTAAATGCGTTACTTGGGGATAATTTACCTGCTTATGTCAAGTTTTAAAAAGAAATAGACTGGCTGCTCTGCAGCTCCTGACACTCGCAGCGTGCGTGTGTGGACACACGTGTCTACCCAGAGAAAAAAAAATCACCTAAGCTGAAAGGAGCAGTTTACAAACGCCTGGGCTTCAAAGCTGCAGTCCCTGCGTGGAGTCTCCGGTGTCTAGTACTGAGGCTGAGCTCTCGCCACCATCTGTTCCTCCTTGGGGTCTCCGGGGTCTGCAGCCACCCACTGGGCTCCCCAACCGCACCAGGGGCTGCTCAGGGCTGGGTGCCCCATGTTCCCCGCAGCGTGCTGGGAGCATTCCCTGCCCACAGCCCTTCTCTGGGGCAGCAGACGGGGGTGGTGGGGGGATGCTGGTGCAGCCGCCCTGTCGCCCGCGGATGAGGACCTTACTGGGGACCCTGGGCGGCTGAGAAGTTGCTCCCGGGTGGTCCAGCCCCGATGCGGTGGGCTCGGGCAGCCTCCATCCTCGCAGGCAGCAGAGGGAGCTGGAGGACCGGGTATCGGCAGCGATGGGCGGGCTGCAGGCAGCCCGGGCCTGTGCTGGGGCCCCTCAGCCAGCCCCATGTTGGGGGATAGTCCCCCTCCACCCAGACTGCCCTCCAGCAGGGCAGCGGGAGGTGCCCCCAGCCTGCAGACCGTCCCCTCAGCCCCGTGGTGTCACCCCTCTGACCCAGCTTCAGACACGTCACCCCTATGGGCGCCCAGCTCTGCTGCGGACACCTCCGGGGCTGGTCCTCCGTCCCCCCTCTAGGCTTTTGGGGGCTCAGCCCCACTGCTTCATTTTGTGGGGCCATGCAAATCCTCTCTGGCTGGATCCCACCGTGTCCCTTGTCCCCCTGTAACCAGCCGGGGCGGGTGGCACAGTGTTTCCCATCACCCTGAGGACCTGCTGGGGGACAGCATGGCCCCCGGGGAGCCTGGCTGGACGTGAGGGAGGTAAGGCCTCCATCCCTAGGCAGCATCCCAGGGCTGAGGGGGGTCCTGCAGCACGTGGCGGGTGCCTGTCACTGCCGTCCCCCAGTCTCCTTGCCTATAGGGAACTGATTTATGTCCGGGCCAGCCTGCGCTGACCTCCTACTTTGGCTCAGGCATTATAACTAATGGCAGGTCAGCAGAGCTACAGCGAAAGTGAAGTGGCTGGTAGGGGGCTGGGGAGGGGGGACGCAGGGCAGGGGGGCTGCTGAGGCTCCGGGTTGCAATGGCACAGCTACCCAGAACCAGGGGAAGCAAGGCTGGAGCAGACGTAGCTCCCAGCCTGTCCCCCTCCACCCTGTCCCTGTCCCTTCTCCTGAGGGCTCTCCCTGACCATGCTCTCCTCCTGTTTTACCCGCAGGGAGGGTCCTGGGTCAGCAGTATCAAGCCTGGAGGGGTGGCTCCTTGTTGGGGGGGAAACTGAGGCACCCACAGACTGATGGCTTCATGAACATTAACAGCAGAGCCAGGGAGGGCACCAGGCATCTGAGCCCAGCCCATGCCCAGCCCAGCCTTGCTGGGATGAGGGACCAGGAGGACCTGGCACAGATAAAGCAGAGTGCGATGCCACGGTTGGTGGCCTGAAGCATCCCCCTTGGTCTGTTGCTCCCACCTGCATGATCCATGAGCTCTAGGGTGCAGAAATCTCCTGTGGGGGTTACATTCCTCCTGCCTGCCCCCTTGGGACACGTGTCCCTCCAGGTCCCAGACCCCCACCCCCGTGCACAGGGGCCCTGTGTCACTCAGCCCCATCACGACATGCTCTCCAGGAGTTCCGGCAATCAGCCCTGTTTGCTTTCCTGGTTGGACTGGATAACCACCCCAGCAACATGGCCAGACTCTATGGCCCACCTGTGCTTTGGGGACACCTATTTCAGCTACCACCCCAATCCCTGCCTGCAGCAACTGCTGAGGCGGGACCTCAGCACAGCTGTAAACCTTGATATTCATGTACCCACCAAGCAGCTGCTCCCTGTCCTGGGATGATGCTAGCCTGACCTGCCAGTCTAGGTGGTCTGAGTGGGTTGGAAGGAGCCCTTGGGGACACTATAAAAAACACCTGCCCTGCTACTGGCCACACACCGAGAGCTCACCAATATTCAGCAATAATGGAGGACATTTGGAAAAACAACAAGAGCACAAAAAGAATAAGGTTTCTGACTCCTGAAGCTCTGCAGGGTCGTTTGCAACACAAACAATCACAACACAGTGATTCCCTCATTGTCCTGTGCTTGGGCAGGACCCAAGTGTCCCCCAGAGGTGGCACTGTCATGACTGATATCATCAGTGCTCCCCAGAGCGGGGTTTCACTGCCCCAGCAGGAGCCCAGCTTTGCCCAGGCAGTGGAGCAGAAACTGGGAAAAACTTGACCATGATCCTGTTGCTTGGAGGGTTTCCACCCCTTGGCTGCACTGCAGGAGCTCCCTGCTTGCCCAGTCTCCTGATTCTCCTGATTTGGCTTTATTTTGCCAGGAGGAGCTCTCTCTACAGTGTATTTTCCACACAGCATGTGCTGGTTTGGCTGGGGACTCACCCACAGGGTAGCACGTACAATCCCAGGGGCAGTGCAGGGTCCTGAGGCTGAGACAGTCCCTGGGGTGAAACCTGCATCCCCACGAGATGTCTGCACAAACCTCTCCCCCAACATCTCCTCCGAGACAGAGCCAGGGCCAGGTTTTCGCAAATGTTTGTGCTGCTGTTGAGTGGAGTTAAACACCTCTGGGCTTGCCCAAATTTCAGGTTGATGCTGTGTATCTGATGCAGCCTTGCTGACACCCTGCCTTTCCTCTCTGCTGGGGAAGGATGAGGAGGTGGCAAACCATAACTATCTTAGGGCTTTCCCCCCAGAGAGCAATATCTGCCTGCCTGTGGTGGGAAGGGCTCATTTTTGGTGGGCTGTATTGCCAAGGGCTGGGGTGTACTGGCTGCCACCCCCTCGGCCGGACACACAGGGCTCCGTGAGCCTCTCCCGGCACTGTCTGGCCATCCTGCAAATGCAAAGGGTCTGTCGCGGTCCCATCAGGCTTCCTGCTGCTGTTTGCAAACTGAGGGGTCCACTGGTGTCCAGACTGACACTTGTTGTGCTTTCCAACTGATAACACATATTTCTGCTCCCCGTTTCTCATCCAAGGAGCATTAACTTTGCAAGGCTGCAGTGAAAGCTTGTGTCCTTGCCAGCAACCACTCCCCAAGATATTTATCATATCCTTCACATGACCCCATTGCAGGTCATTTTGCAACATTATGGGAGTGATTTTTTTTTTTTTTTTAGGGTCCTTCTTAGGGCTAAGCCGAATTCAGGCAACAGCAGTTTGTGGCTTACACCATGCTTGAGCATTGGCCACTGACAGATCCGGGTGAAGCAGCCAAAGCTCAGCCCAGCTGGGGAAGTATGTCCTCTGGTCTGAACCTGCTGCGGAAGCAGGAGCTTGGTGCATTCCCAGCCAGCTCTCAGCAAAGCTAATTTCTTTGAAATCATTTCCATGGCCTCTGCACTTCTTTTGGCTGCTGGCTTCAGGAGAGCACATTAAATCTGTGCTGCTAGACAGCACCAGAGGCTGAGAGCTTCATTCGGAAGAAGCTGTTGGAGGATATTGCTCAGCTCTCACTCTGAACAGACCTAAAATTAGATCTGGGATGTAAAAGTTGATGAGTACAAATAGGTGAGTCCAGCTCCAGATTAGCAGCTTTTAGTACAGAGCTGGGATGCTCCCACTGAAAATGGTTGCCCAGTTTTGCTCCAGCAATATTTCAAGTTTGCCAACCCCACTTTGAAGGCCTGGGCAGGTGGAAGGGGCATGCGGAGCCGTGAATAAGTCGGAGCTTTAAAAAACTCCCTGAAAGGACCAATAAATCCTCCAGGACACGACAGGGATCATTCATTAATCCCTCCAGAAGAAATCCAGCTCTGCACTGAAAAGAAAAAGAACTTTCAAAAGCACTGTCAGAGCAGCACAACGCGGCGCCCAGGCAGGGAGCAGCCTTCATCTGAGCCTCCTTCTTCATCACCCAAGGACAGTGACGTCCTCTGGCAGGTCCCCGTGCCACCCACTCCCCGTGCCTTGCTGTGTCCTGCCCGGAGTTGTGGGGATGCATGCAGCAAAGCAAAAGAAATGGAGCGTCTGAGCCTACCGAGTGCCTGGCACAAGGTAAATAACACACACTGGATCGGGCCTTAACCCCCAGCAGGAGACAGCTGCTCCATGCTGTCCTGCGGGATGCAAGTCGCTGCTTCCCACGAGCATCCCAGGGACCCCTCATGCACTGTTCAACCCCCTGATCACCACCCCCTCTCTGTCCCACAGGACCTGGTGGCCCATGTCGGCGTCCCTGCTCCGCAGTGGCTGAGCCTCCTCCTGGGGTGACACTGTCCCGGCCCCTCTCTGCCACGCAGTGCTCCCTCCCTCGCCTTGCACGCTGCAGCAGATGCTGGAGGTGACATTTGTCTGCGAGTGACGTGCTTGACGGTGGCTGTGTCCCCCCCCTTCTCCCTTCGCCCTGGAGGGAGGGGCCTTGAGCCCACCCAGCAGAGATGGGATGGGCAGGCACAGGTTGGGGGGTCCCCCCCAGCTCCCCACCTCTACCACAAGCCCCCCACATATCTGTACCTCTCATCTCTCTGCCTCCCCCACAAATCCCCTCTCCCAAGGGGCTGGGACACCGGGGCAGCTGGGGGGCACCGTCCCCAAGGGCGAGTGCCCATCACCGCAGGCTGTTTGAGGGGGGCACTGGGCGGGGGCCGGGCACTGGGGACTCCTGTTCGTTCTCCGTTTTCTGCCTTAATTAGAACCCGGAGAGACCAGGCAAAATCGCATTAGCGCGGGGCCCCGGTGCGCTGAGCCATCCATCTTTTTTTATTACAGCGTAATGGGGCTGCTCGCGAGGCGCCGTGCGATTTGTCACAGGCCTCGTTCCCTGATAACGGGCATTTGTCATCACTTTCTTCCCGTGTTAATGTCATCATCGGCGAGCTGACAGGCAGACCCGTTGAGGGAGCACTGGCGACAGACCACATCCGTCAACCTAATATTTCCATGGCTGTGGGGATCAGCCGGGCTGCGAACACACATTAAAGTGCTTATGAGGGGAGGGGAAAAAAAAAAAAAAAAGCCGTTGTCATTAATTAAAATGTTAGTGTGAGCGTGTGCGCGGGTGGCACTGCGTGGGGACGGGGGGGCTGCGGCGCGGGGGGACGCGGGGCGGCGCGGTGTGATGCAGTGGCCTTTTAACAGAGCGCGCATCAGCTCCTGAAACCCATTTAAAAGATATTTGGGACTGGGGAATCGGTGGCGAGCATGGTGGAAAGGTCATTGTTAATAAGGGAGAGTGCGCGGGAGCGTGCGGGGAGGGCGCAGGCACGGCCAACAGAGGATGATGGAGACAGTCACCCCCCACTTACACCCAGGGGGTTGTTTGTCCTGTCAGGTGCATTTGAGCCACTCATGTCATGAAGTGAGCAGCCTCAGCCTTGTGTGGCAGCAGGACGGCGGGGTGGGGGGGAAGGTGACCCTGCAGTGGGTTTGCCACTGGCTGGGGTCAAGGCAGAGGGGGCTGAGTGCCCCACAAAAAAGGGTTCTGCAGCTGCAAGCTGGGCACATGGGCATGACGGGAGGGTGCAAACCCACTGTGAGAGGTGGGAGAAGTCTGGAGGGCAAAACCCGTGTCCCCCCCATAAGCAGCCAGCAAAGAGGCCTGCCCCATGCCCTGGGGCTGGCTCAGCGGCAAGGGGGCTCAGGTCCTCATCCCATAATATTTGGCTGTTGCCATGGAAACAGGTGGTGGTGATGGGGAGGATTGTGGGCAGCAGGGGGTGTGTGGCACCCTGCGTTCTCGGCAGGGGGGGAGTCTGTTTTCTGTGCTTTTTCTGGGATTCCTGTGAACATAGAGAATAGGAAGGTTTGAGTGGCTTTTTTTTTTTTTTAATTAGCTTTTGGGGTGTTTGGGAGGGTTTTGGGGTGGGTGTCTCTCTGCCAGCTCTGCCCACTGCTCTCCCAGCTCCCACGACGTCCTGGTCCAACCCTGATTTGCACAGCAAAATGTGACTCCAGAGCTCTGATGCAGCCCAGGGTCCAGAAACGGGGTCTTTTTCTGCCCAAATCCAATCCACAGGTCTCCTGGAAGAAGTCCCTGATGTCCCTGACCTGCAGCTGGACATGGGGCCAGAGGACTGGGCACTGGCAGGGAGCAGGCAGCCGTGGGCAGCACTCAAACCCTGCTTAGTGCAGAAAGGAGGCATGAGGTTTGAAAATGTGGCTGCACACAGAGCCTTCACCCCCACATCCCCCCATCCCAGGGGATGGGCAGGGGCTTGCTGTGAAGGGGGCCACATGTCCCATGTCCCAGGCAGGTGCCAGCTCCACCAGAAAGGCTCCCGGCGCTTTCTTTCATTGCTCTTATTTTTTTTCTTCTTTTCCATCTTTCCTTGTTCCAGACACAGGCTGTGTGCCGGCGAGAGCCAAGTTTTGGGCGGGTTGTGGCTTTTTTAGAGACCTGGGCCCTTTATGTGTGTGCACACGGACACACACGCTCATGCACACACATACTCACGCACACACACACACACACACACACACACACAGAGTCATTTCTATTAGTGCACCCAAAAGTTTGACTCCCCAGCCAGCACCTGGGGCTGTCACCCAGGCTGGGAGTTTCTGGGATGGGGAGAGCTGGGAGGGGGTAATCATCTCCAGGTGCGGATGGGGAAATGGAGATATGGAACAGGAACTTGAGGTCCTCATCCACACTATGGTTACGGGTCATCCCATCACTGACAGCATCCGACAAGTCTGCAGACATCAGGGGAAAGGTGTCTGGGAAGTTTTCTCAGGGCTGCCGGGTGGTGGCCGGGCTCCCAGCCCTGTGACATCCCTGGATGAGTCCTCAGCCCCTCCAGCAGCAAACCCTGCCACCAAACCCTCCCTCCGTCCCCACTCCCTGCCATAAATCAGTGCCCTCCATTGGCCGAGGACCTTTTAAAAAGGATTTATTAGGGGGGATTTAAGCACAGGCAGCGATACGGTTTCATAAATCGAAAGGCAATAGCGCTCATCATTACCGGTTTGTTCAGGGGGTGGCATCCCCGCTCCCCCTGTTCCTGTGGCCATGCTAACAGCCCCCTCCCCAGCACCGCTGCCTCCACTGCTCCCCTTCGCCTCCCAGTCTGTGGAGACCACGAGCGTGGAAAATCCCCAGACAGGGAGTGTAAATGCTTGTTCTTTGTAAATGAAGAACATAATTAACATTAAATTAAGGTAATACAAATGAAGACAACACAGAGCCTGACAGGATGAGTGTTTGGGGAGGCAGTAGAGAGAAGTGATTCATATTTTTAATTTACTGTACAAATAGACTAGCAGGGCTGGGGGGAAAAGGGCCATCCAAGTGGAGTGGGGATTTTTTTTTCCCCACTGTTGTTTTGCTGTGCTTTAAGCACACAATGACTATTAAAGTCAACTGCCCATATAATAGGACATCTCCTACATGACTGCTCTCCGAGAGGCAGCTTGCTGTAGCAATAAATTCTGGGAGTGCCATCTGCTGGTGCGCACCCTCCGCCGGGCACCCTCGCCTTGGCCACCCCAATGCCGGGCACCCTCACCTGGACCAGCCCCACCACCCTGCGCCCACTGCCAAGATCTGCTCCTGCAGAGAGCCAGACATGGACCTGCTGGCATTAATACAGAATTATTTTTTCTATAGAGTAACAAACACTTCTTTTTTCCCCCAAATATGCCCTTAAATTGTTAATCATCTATCTTTTTTTTTAAGAGGTTGAGGGGGTCTGGTTGATGCCAAGGAAATATTTTAGGCTTTTAAAAGAAAGAAATCACTGTTCTCCACCCCTCTGAAGTGCTATGTTTCAGCTGAGTGCCCATTACCCAGAACACAGTAAAAAAATGCTCTTTTTAGGTTTTTCCCTGCAAAAAGGTGCTTGACCAGAGTCTGTGTGAACCGCAGGCTCAGCTGGAGCCGGCTTTGCACTTTAAGGAGATGAGGGCTGCGGGCTCAGCCCCAGGGAGACCCCGCTGCGGGATGGCTTTCAGCCGGGAGTGAGCCAGGTTTCCTGCAGCACGAGGGTGTGCATGGGGCTGTGGCACCTGAAAGGGGCACACTGCCACTGCTGCGTCCTTGTCCCTTTCCCTGGGTGACTCCTGCCACCACTGTGCAAAGCAAAAACAAGAGAAGGCGCCAAGAAGACCCATTCCTGGCTGAAATCACTATTCCCAGGCAGAAGACGCCCTGGGACTGTGCTGAGAGCCTCCCACTCTATGCCAAAACTGGAGAGGGTGTTTCACCATCTGGAGGCGTTTCCTAATTTTGGTGGTGCAGCCTTTGATCTCCGGGTCACTTGTGTCCTGGCAGTTATTGCTGTTAGCAGTGCCTGTGGGTCTGGGGCTGACCAGGCCGGCGGTGGAGAGGGGCTGCTCCCAGCTCCTTGCTCCATCATCAGCTGTGTCTTATGTCTTTGCTGCCTTTTCCTCTCCTCTTCTATGCTCACCTCCCAAACCACCCCCAGGGTGCCTGTGGACAGCTCCAGCCCATCACCTGAAGCTTTGCCAACCTCCAAGTGCCTCTTTAACCCCTGCCCAGGGGCACTGGGGAGGGCAAAGGTGCTGGTACAGGACAAACCCTATTCCAAAGGGACGACGTTCCCCCTCTTTTGCCCCCTCCAGGCTTTTACTGAAGGTATGTCTGCACAGAAGGCTGTGACTACGGGGACGTGGAGTGCCTTGGTGTGGGCACTGAGAGATGGGGGGGTCCCATCCTGCAGTCTCAGACCCCCCGTGAGCACTGATGTTGAGCTTTGGTGAGGGCTCAGCTGCCTGTCAGCCTGGGCTGCTCCCCATGATGTGCCATGCCAGATGCACCACATCCTCACCGCTGTGCAGCCCCGCAGCCAGGTCCCCCCACTCTTGAGGAGAAACCGGAGAGGGCTGATGACAGAGCCCCATGCCACACTGGCTCCTCTGCCAGCTTTGCCCTGCTTTGAACAGCCCCAAGCAGCTGGCGCCTGCGGGGCGGTAAATCACCCCCCAAACACCTCAAACGCATCCCAGGCCCAGGCTGCAGACACAGGGGCTCTTTGCAAATCGATCTCCCCCTGGGCAGTGCTCCCCGTGTCCAGCATCCTCGCCCTGTGCCTGCTGTGCTCAAAGCACAGCCAAAGAAACTGTGCATGAATCTGGCTGGACCAAAGGGGACAACGGTGCTGGCCCAGCCTGGGAGGGGTTATGCCGGGGGCTCAGCCCTCCACCACAGCACCACGAGTTGCTTTGGGATCTCCAGGGCCAGGGCATGAGGCTGCGGTGCAGC
This sequence comes from Fregata magnificens, assembly GCA_013389945.1. NCBI lineage: Eukaryota > Metazoa > Chordata > Aves > Suliformes > Fregatidae > Fregata > Fregata magnificens. Next base: position 123,860 of record WAAD01012284.1, on the reverse strand, counting down.
TTTGGGTACCATCAAGTAGCAAGATGTCTTATGGAGCTTCTCAGCTGCAGAGCCTCTTCTCCGTTGGTAAGGCAAGAGGCAGGGACCAATCCTGCACCCACCTCTGCAGGGCAGAGGGGTGCTGCTCCAGGTCCCCTTTCTCCATGTGGAAGGAGGCAGGAGCAGGGTTTTCACCCTGCTCAGAGCATGCAGGAACTGCACCCCACTCAAAACTGGTCCCTGATGGGGTCTCTGCAGGCAGGTGAGATTTTGGGGGAGCAAAGGCACCCCTGTTGAGGTGACAGGGACAGTTCACTGCTAGGGCACCTGGTGAAACCAGTACAGGAAGGTTTCAGCCTCAGAGGCTTAGTGTATCGCCGTCATCAGCAGGATCCATCCCCCCAGGAGCCCATCCCTGCTGGAGCCATAGGGACTGTGAGCACTGGCAGGGTGTGAATGCTCCTTGGCTTGTCTGGCCCCAGCCTGGGGACGCTTGCTGCCTCACCAGCCACCATTGCTGGCACAGGGACACCAGGGTGAATCCAGCAAGCTTTCATCAGCTTCCCGCTCAGGCTGTGACCATTAACTCTGAGCCAGGCACCCTCCAGGAGAGCTTCTCTGAAGGATCTGGAGATATACCCAGTGATAGGCCATCAGCATTTCCTTGAGGAACCAATTTCAAATTACCTACCTGGAGAGTTCAACCCGGGGCCTTCTTTCCCATTCCAGTTTGGCTGGGGTGAGCTCCAGCCCTCCATGTGTATACCTCAATGCTTAAACTCACCCACCCTTTAGCATTGGGTACATCAAGAGAAGACACTTAACGCATTTAGAGAAACTCACCTTCTTCTTCATTTCTGCAAACATTAGGAGGATCGGAAGCATTTCCAGGCATCAAAGTAATTTCTTGGACTCTTCTTCGCACCTCCTCCAATCTTTCAAGGTCTGTTTGGACACTGCTAGAGGATACAGCCTGACCCTCACCAAGCAGAACCAGTGCTTTTGGAGGCCTGAATCTGGAGAGCTGCTTTGGACATGGGGAAGCAGCTTGGAGCCCACTCAGCCATACCCTTCACAAGAAGCCTGCAGTGGAGTGGCTGGGAATGCCTCCCTGGGCAGGGCAAGCAGACGGAAAGCCTAAATCCTGCTTTTGCAAGAGTACCAGACCCGTGGGGCGGGGGGCCAGCTTGGACTGACAGCCCCAGAGATCCTGCCCCGATAGCCTAAAGAAAAAGCTGGTGAGAAGCTAGTGTCCCATGAGCATGGGGTTTCCTCGCGCCCGCCCTTCCAGGTCCTGATGGAAGGAGGATGGACATGTCCCTTGGCATGGTACCCTCACAAGGGTCCCCAAGAGCAAACGCACCCAAAAGGCACCATAGGATTTTGCCAGTGACCTCCATTCCTTGGAAAGAAGGGAATTCTGGCTATGATGGTTTCTGAAGCTCTGGCAGAAATGGGTCCTGACCCCATGTTTCCCACATCTGCCCCACCATCTCACCAGCCGGCACAGAGCAGTCCTTGGCCATAAGGCAACACTCTGGCTCCTTGGCCACGCCAGGCCCCTGGGGTGGGGGGGCTGCTCCCAGGGGAGCCATTGCCTCCCACATGGAGGGCAGGGGGCATCTTCCAAGCCACCGCACATGCTGGGTGGGAGAGATAAATAAATACCAGAATAAATAAATACAAGTGGCAAAGAGGCCTGAAATGATGCTGTCGTTTGCTGGGAATGAGAGACACAAGTGTAATTTAGGTTTTGATATTATGAAAGTCTCGCTGCTCTAAAACAGCAGGGCACTCAGTGCCTCATTAATAAAGGATAAACTTGGAGTCTATTTACAATGCACTTTTTGGGGTTATTTACACTCCATTATACATATGTAATGCTGCACATATTTACCGCTCTGTTCTGCTGCCGAGAGCAGCCAAGTCGGGAGGGAGACGGAATGGGAACTGGCTGATGCTGTGGAGCCATGACCCCTGCTTTGACTGATGTCCCTTAAACAGCTTGAGCTGCAGGAGAGCCCCAAGGCAGCTGCTGAGGATGGAGGGGCTGGGACCAGGCACTGGGGGACCCAGTATGGCCCAGTCTCTCTCCCCATGGGCCCAGCGTCCACCCACCCCCCAGGCACCCTAAGGCTTTGCCAAGTGATGCAGAAAGGGTGAGCTCCTCTCAAGGGCTGGAGCCCAGCACACCAACAAGTGACCGTGAGTACCAAACATGCAAGCTGTGGGCCCATCACAGACTAGGGAGCTGGAAAAAAGAGGGCTAAATTTTCTGCAGCAAAATAAATCATGTCTGTGTTGGCACTAGAGGGTTTTGGCCACACAGCCCTCCACACTGCGCAGCTTTTACCCCTTATCAGAGCAAAATATTGTAGTTTCCCTGCAAATGGCAGCTCCCCAAGGGTCTGCTGGCCTAGAAGCCCCAGACCCCATGGTGTTCATGGGAGCTGCTGTGAGGGTCCTGGGTCACGTGAGTGCTGTGCCCACGGCAGTCCCAGGAAACAGGGTAGCCCCCACCACAGGATCCAGGCAGAGATGTGGGAGAGGTCATGCTTGGAGAGCACCCCAGGATCACAGCAATTCATGGGGTGCAGCAAGGGGATGTGGGAGCACTCAGGACCCCTTTGTCCTCAGCAGAGTTTGGGAGGGTGCAGGGGTGCCACAGGAGCACTCTCTGCAGGGCCAGCATGCAGGGCTGGGCAGCGAGGGGCTGCCAGCAGGCTGGGGGAGGTGGGGCATGGCAGCTGGATGGTCACCCCCAGCTCTTAGCTGCTCCATGGCTTTTCTGCAACCCAGCCTGTGTTTGCATGACCAACATGGAGTGAGATGCAAGAGCCTGGGAGCTACCCTGACCACCTGTCCTAGGAAATGTGGGGTGACTCTGACCTTCCCAGCCAGGCACAGCAGGGAGGGGGACAAGCCCCCCATCCCATCTTGCTGCTCTCCACTGCTCCCCGGCACTGGGGAAGCACCCACCCATGCCAGCACGCTCCAGCTCGCTGCCGTCTCAGGTTGCACTTGCCGGACGCCAGCTCTGGAGGCAACGCTCTTTATTGAACACCTCGTGCGGGCAGCTCTTGGCAAGTCCACATGCCTGGGAGTGATGTGAAGCCCCTGACCCAAGGAGGTCCCCCTGTCTCTGGGAGGAGATCTCTTCCAGCATGGAGGCGATGCGCAGTGATCGGTGCAGCCCTGGCACATCATCAGAGCTCATCCTGGCCACAGGCTGCGGTGTGGTGAGATGTCCTGAGAGACGCAGAGCTGATCGAGTCCAATCAAACTGACCCTCACTTCCCTCCCCAGCCCTGAGCCTCCTCGGCCACCCCCGGACCCTACAGCCCAACCAGGGTGGGGGGTCCCACAGTGGGAGGCGGGGGGCAGGTCAGGGCAGGCTGGAGCCTGAGCCCTCCAGGGAGCTGCTCTCCAAGGCCCCATAGCCGTCGAGCTTCATCATCATGATGAGGTGGGCTGGGACGGAGAGGAAAGAGCGGCGGGTGGCGAAGATGCGGCTGATCTCCATGAAGGTTTTGTTCTTGGTCTCAGGGATGACGAGGTAGATGTACAGGGCCACAAGCAGGCAGATGCCGCAGAAAACCAGGTAGCAAAAGGCACCAGCTGACATCTGGGACAATGAGAGAGCAGGGGCAGAGAGCCAGGCACCCCTGAGCTGGGCATGGCACGAGGCAGCATCCCCTCCCATCACCCCTCCTTGGGCTGGCTCTGGCCACCACTGAGCTGAGCCAGGATCATGGGCATCCTTTGGGTTAAGCCTGGCTTGGCACCCTGTCCTGGGGAAGCAGCAGGGCCATGTCCACCCCCTCCTCCTCCCACGGACCCTCCCGGTACCTGCAAGAAAGGGAAGATGAAGCCGACGGTGAAGTTGCAGAGCCAGTTGAGGGACCCCCCAATGATGTAGGCGGCCGGGCGGTGTGACTGCGTGAAGAGCTCAGCTGTCATCAGGAAGGAGATGCCAGCTGCGGAGGGAGGGGACAGATCGAGGGCATGGGGGACAGGCTGCCTCAGGTACCCCTGGGGTTGACAGGTCCTGCCTGTCTCAGTCCTGTGGCCAAAGGGCTGGAGCCCAGCAAGACCCACGGGTCAAAGTGGTGGTGCTGGGAGGGCTGGAGGCGACGGGGAGCGTGGGGATGCATGGACCAGTGTCCTGCTCTTGGTGCCCCTTTGGGATCCGTCTCAGTGGGTGGGTGATGTCCCCCCGACATAGCACAGTTGCACCTTGCTGGGCACTGAGGCCAATTTCACAAGTTACTTGATTGGAAACTTCAGACCAAGTCAATATCAAGGTGGAACATTTCATCTGGATCCTCATTTTGCAATAATTTGCCTAAATGCTGATGCCCTCCATAATGCTCTTCCCAGCCTCTCTTGATCAAAATGGTTTAGAAAATTTCCTTCTATCAATTAGCTAAAGGCTCGGACACTGTGTCTGATTTAGGCACGAAAGAAGCAACCACATTTCTGAGCATCAGGATTTCCCACAGGACACAGAAATGCCATTTTCCAATCGGCTTTTCCCATGTACGGTGAAAAAAACCCAGAATGACTGAAGATGATTGCCCAAGCCTACCTGGCTACTAAAAACTGGACACAGGTTGTGGCTACTTCTCCTGGAAGGACTCAGCCCCTCCTGCCATGTGTCACTGAGCCGGCAGCCCTGGCTCCCAGGACTGTCCCTTTGCTGGAGGGCAGGATCCGAGGTCCAGTGCACATCCCAGGGCACACGGGGATCTGGCAGGGGACTGTATTTGGCGTGGTGACATGCTCAGGGTCCCACTACCTGGGACAGGGCTGACTGGGACCTCTTTATAAAAGATGCTCCAAGGGAAAATATGAACCAAAAAAAAGTGCTAAGAAGTGAGGGAGGAGTGGAGCCCCTGACGGACTCTTACTCACAGCTCGCCCAGAATAGAGATATATATTTTTTTGTTTTAAAACTCCTATTCATCATTGTTTGTGAACAATGAGCCATTAAAATCCTAATTAAAGATGTAATTACAGTGAATAAAGTCTGGGCTGAGGATGAATTATAGATCTGTTAACAGCTCCGCTAATACATCAACTGGGTAAACCAGTTCAGGTTTCATTCCTCGTTGCTCGAGCTCGCTCTCGTGCCCGCGCTCGGTTAAGGGCAGGACGATGCTTGCCAGCTGCACTGTGGTGGGAGTGGGTGACACATCCAGAGAGGTCTGGAGAAGGCTGCCAGGGCTTTCTCCCTGCTCGGCCCAGGAGCAGGGACAAGGAGGAGGAGGTGGAGCATGCCCTGGGGACGTATGGGGCTGGCAGGGCTTGTGGCAGGGTCTCGCTCGCAGGGTGCTGCATGATAAACCAGGACCTGGTACAGGGGAGGGGCTAGAGGTCCTGCCACCTGCCTGCAAACCCCTCTGCTCCCCACTCCCCCAGGGCCCCCATTCATGCCCCACTGCCCCCTGCTCCCACCAGCCCCAGACCCACCTGGTCCTATGCAGAAGCCGGTGATGATGCCAACCACGCAGGCGACGCTGACGTAGCGCATCCAGGGCAGGGCGGTCTGCAAGGGGACACAGGGCTGGGGGGTGCTGCCAGGGCTGTGGACCCTGCAGACCTCTCCATCTCCCCTGGCATTTCACAGCTGCTTCCCCGGGGACAACTATTTCTGCAGAAAAGCTGCCAGAAGCAGCAGGAATTTTCTCCTGTGGATTTGGGGTTTTTTGGTTGTTCTTTGCTCTGAATTTTCCTTCCCTTGAACTTTGAAGGGAAAATATTGCTTGGAAAGAGCCATCTCACCTCTCATTTCCATGAACACTCCCTCCCCCAGGGTGATACCACCCCCTTCATCACCCAGCCCTCATTAATGCACCCAGAGCTCCAGCCCAGGCTGTGTCAGTGGCCCAGAGTGGTGGTGGTGGCCAGACCCTACCTGCAGCAGCAGGGAGATGGTGATGCCGGCCAAGCAGACGCCCATGGCGCAGAAGCCAGTGATGATGAGGGGCCGTCGGCCCAGCTTCTCGATGGTGAAGCACTGCCGAGGGAGAGCAGAGACTGACAGGGTGGTGGGGAGCTCTCCACCAGGATGGGGGCACCCCATGAACCCCAGATCCAGCGGCAGGTGGGAGGATGCTCCTGGTGGCATCTGAGGATTGGGGGCAGCCCCAGCTCAGAGCTCCAGGGTTGGGGCTGGGGCATAGGAAGAGCCAGGACTCCAGGGTGCCAGGGTAAGCAAGCACCGGGCGGCAGCAGGGTCCCACAGAGCCCTATTAGGGTGCAGGGTCGGGTCTGGCTGGGGTGGCCCCATGGCCGCATTTGCACCAGCACCAAGCAGAGGTGCTGGGCCAGGCACAGGGTGTTTCCGGGGCAGCGGGCAGAGGAAGCAGGGTGCGGGCAGGCAGCGTGGTGGCGGCTGGAGCAGGCAGGGTATTGACAGCAGAACAAATGCCTGTAATTTTATAACCAATCTCGGCACGTCCGTCGGGGGCTGTTTGCAAGGCTGCTCCTGAGCAATCCGGCTGCACACTGGGCAGCTGCCGGGGGCTGGGGCAGCCCCATGGCCAGGGCAGGGGAGAAGGGAAGAAGGGGGTACCCTTTGGAGGGGCAAGAGGGAGACTGGGGAGGCCCCACTCTGCCGTGGGTTGAGCTATGGGGAGAGGGGAGCAGCCCCCCACTCAGCCCCGGTTTTCTGGGAGCAGCCACCCCCCATCCATCTCTCTAATTGTCAGGGACCAGATTTAGTGCCGGGTGTCTCGGGCTAGCCCCCAGTGACACTCGCAGATGGGACGAGGGCCATAAATCTGCCTGGCCCAGTGCTAACTCTCCAGCTAAATGAGGCCTGGCTGGGGGGGGCGGGGCTGCTAGCCCGGGGCCAGGCCAGTGCTTGGCTGGGCAGGGGCAGATGGGGACATGTGGCTCTGCTAACGGACTGACAATGAAATTGGGAGCCAGAAAGAACTGCTTAGCCCCTTCATCACCTCCAACCTGCTCCTTGCCTGGCATCTCCCCCCAACCTCCCTGCTACCCACTTACCCCAAAATTCTCCCACCCCTCCTAGATGTGACCGCAGAAATTGAGCCTCTCTCATCCCACCTCCCCATCCCATTTCCCTGCCAAACCCTCTGCCCCCCAGCAAAGGGGCTGTGCTGTGGCACGGTTAGCATTTGGGGTCCATCCAGCCCCCCCATTTGATGGTGCTGGGAGCTGGCAACAAGGCTCTGGCACTGAGGGGCTGCATCTGTCTGTCCGTTCATCACTCACGCTGATCAGCCCAGCAACAACTTCAGCAGCACCGGTGCCCACGGTGGTGTAGGGGATCTGGGATACAGGGATCCCAGAGTTCTCGAAGATGGTATTGGTGTAAAACCAGATCTGCCAAGGAGGGGACTTAGCATGAGCCAGGGGGACGGAGCCATGGGGCACTTGGTGAAATGAGTTGCCAGGTCTCAGCTCAGCTTCTGCAGAGCTGGGGTGAGGACCCCGCAGGGCTTACAGCATCTATCCCCGAGAGCTGCATGCTGGCATTCACCACCACCACTGAGAGGGTTTGCCAGCGGACGGAGCGGTCCCGCAGCAGCTGCCAGACGGAGACCATCTCCACAGAGGAGAGCGACCGCTGTTCCTCCTTCATCTCCTTGATCACATCCTCCACATCAGGTCTCCCCAGGAACCGGCGCAGTGCTGTGGGAAGAGTGGGGATCACGGGCACGCGTCTCCCCGTCACAGGGTCAATGCTCATAGGTATGGCACAGGGCAGGGGCCTGGCTCTGCCCTGGCTCAGCCTCCCCAGGGGACCTCCCTGACCCATGGGGCTGAGCATCCACAGGAACCGAGGAGACACCTGACACCATGGTGATGGGCACCCTGGAAACGCTATGGCGCAACTGGGTAGGAGAGAAGGGCTGAACCATAAGGACTATGGTGGGCTGTCAGGTTTGGGTGTGGGAGGATGCGCCTTAGTCTCAGGAGACCTTGGACCAGCACTCAGCACCTCCTAGAGCCAGTCCCTACCCAAGGACATCCCCTCACCCTCAGTGGCCCCACAGACATCGTTCTTCTCTATCAGCAGGTACCGTGGGCTGTCAGGGAAGCAGTGTAGCAGCAGGAGCTGGAGGGAGGCAGGAACAACCACCACTGACAGGAAAAGGGGCCAGAACCTGTCCTGAGAGGAGTCAAAATGGGATGTGTCACGGGGAGGCCAGAGCAGGGTCCAGCACACATGGGATGGGGTATTGTGCTCACCTGGCCCAGCAGCTCTGGGAGGCCCAGGACCTGCGCGAAGAAAACGCCCAGGCAGATGAAGATGGTAGGCATGAGGCCCAGGAAACCCCGCAGGTTCTTGGGGGCAATTTCTCCCAGGTAGAGCGGCACCACGCTGAGACAGATACCTTGGGGGGACAGGAGGGACCGGGATGGGAGAGGTGGCCAGGAGAAGGGTCCCCAACCACACCCTCAGTCCTTCCCCTCCCATGCTCAGCACCATCCATAGTGGGAACCCCATGGCCAGGGAGGTGGCCCCATCTGCCCCATGGAGACCGCCACCGCAGAGCCTGTGGCCACGGGGAATATGAAGTCTTCTCCAGCCTCCTGGGAATGGGCTGTAGGGGACCAAGCCATGAGGAAGGGGCTGTGCACAGCCCTGCAGCCCAGGCAGCACCTACCTGAGTGGAGCCCCATGATGGAGCGGCCGATGATCACCATCTCAGGGGACCCCAGCTCCCGGCTGAAGCCCATGAAGCCACCGGCCAGGAGGACGAGGAGAGCACTGCGGCTCAGCGCACCATTCCTATCAGGGCAGAAGCAGCAGGGCAGCCTCTCCGGCCCCATCCCATCTCTCAACCACCCTGTCCCCTGCCACCCCCTTACCTGCCGTACCGCTCCACCAGCACCCCCACCAGCAAGGAGCCCACCAGCCCACCCAGGGCGAAGATGGAGACCGTCAGGGAGTAGAGGAGGGTCAGGGGGCCAGGGGTCAGCCCATGCCCATATCGCCGGGACCACGTGGCATTGTAGAAAGCCTTTATGTGCTGCGGGGCAGAGAGAGACACATGGGCACCAAATGCATTGGGAGAAAGGGGAAGACAGGCCCCATAGGGAAAATGCCATGGGTTTAACAGCACTGCAGGAGATGCAGGGCAGGACATGACTGGGGATGACTGGGATGTACTGGTCTAGTTGCTCAGCCAGCCTCAGCACCAGACGGGTTTAAGGACAACTTAGAGATGCCACAGGCAGAGCTGGAGCTGGAGCAAGGAGGTTGTGAGCAGCTTTCCCCTGCCCCTGCCTTCCAGGGGGACCATTCTGGGGGGAGTACATGAACACAGGCTCCCATGTCCCTTCCACGCCATCCCTCTCCCCAGACTGCCCTCCGTGGGTGACTGCCCAAGGGAAACACCAGCATTTTGGTGTGGGGCTGCTGGGTAGTGATCCCACCACCCTCACAGGGAGGGACGCAGAGCCCTTCCCCTGCTGCTGGAGAGGCTGCCTGTCCCTTACCACCGCCGGCGAGTTCACCACGGCCAGGTTGTAACCATAGAGCATGGAGGAGCCAAAGGACACCAGGAAAGTGACCGACAGCAGGGGGAAGGTGAGGTGCTGGGAGAGAGGAGGAGGGATCAGCACAGCCCCAGCCGGCAGAGCCAGGGGCCAAGGTCACACGTGGCATGAGCTGCGTTGGGTCACTGCCCTTTTTCTAGTAGGGATGTCCCTAGCCCAGAGCAAAGACCCCAATGCGACAGAGCTCTGTGCTGAGCATCGCTTCATGCCACTGCCCAGCACCCAGCCCAGCTGATCTGGCTTCCCTGTGGCTGGTCTCGTGGCTGTGGCATGAGGCTTTACCCTGGCAGTGGCCCAGCTCAGGCTGCTTGTCCCGGCTGCCTGTCCCAGGCACCCCTGCCCCGGGGCTGGGAGAGGGCAGCGGGCAGAAAAGGGCAGGCAGAGGAGGGAGAGACACCTGTCCCCTCCCGTAGATGGGGGCACCCAAAAGGCACTGCTGCGAGCTGCCCCACACATACCTCCCTGCCTGGGAGGCCCAGCGCCACTGAAAGATGCAGTTCCCCACAGCAGGTCCCAGCCCTCCCCAAATGCCACATGCACCCACCTCCTAAATACTCGCTCCCACCAGCACCGCTGTCACCTGCTCCAGCTGCAGGGGGGACCTCACTGCGGGGAGCCGACGGCTGCGGAGGGACACCCTGCAGCCCCGATCCAGGCCTGGGAGGTTGAGACCAGCCCACCCCGGGACTGGGGTGCCCAGCAGGACCCGAGAGGCATTCAGGGCACCCCCAGCCGCAGGGGCACCCCTCGGTGCTGCACCCGGCTGTCTCCCCTGGAGCAAGAAGCGTCCCACGGCCCCACAGTGACAGGGCTGTGGCGGTGGGAGCCTGCGTCCCCCGGGAGCAGCCCCGCGGCCCAGCACCCAGAGCCCGGCCCTCCCCGCAGCCCACCCCCCCAGCACGGTAGCCGGATCCGTAGCACCCAACAGCTCCCGGCTCACGCACAGCAAATCCCCGCTAATCCCATCAGGAATCCCGAGCCGGGAAAGGGTGGGGGGGTGTCAGGCTGGGGGGGGCGGTGGGGGACGGAACACCGTGGGGCAGCC